>JAANYP010009033.1:0-198928 GCA_020465985.1 Centrapalus pauciflorus | reverse complement strand
TACTTGTTTTGACTCTCAACTTAGTATATGATTTTTATATTCCTTTCATTTCTTTAAGATGTATCTGATGTTGCTATACATCCCCAGAAAGTTTGCATACCTCATTTAAATCAAAGTATGTATGTCTCTAACATAAAAATTAAGACCAGTTGGTCATACATCTAAGTTAGTGACACGTCTGACTTTTTCTTGAATATTTTATTAGCCTTGAGACTACCTATATGTATAATGCCTACCAACATATCAAACCAGATAATGTATAACACTTAGGATTATAGGTGCATTATGTGTGAAAGTTAAAACACTTAGAGTTTGTATTAACTGTGCTAATTTTTGTCACTTTGAACCTATGCATCTAAGACTTAACTCTATTTCTGATATTCTCTTTTTTTGAACTTTTTATGGTTTTCTCTCTTTTTTTCTTTTGTTTTTCATAAATAAGAATAAGAAAATAAAATAACCTACTAACTTACTATAAAAGGAAACTATCCTAAGCTACTAGCAGCTACATATTCGGCCTCGCACGTTGACACGGCTACCGAAGTCTGTTTCTTGCATTGCAGGAAACGAGTCTCCCTCCTAGGAACTGACAACCTCCAGTTGTTAACTTGCGCGTCAAGCTACATCCTCCGTAGTCTGAATCCGTGAACGCCTCCAATTCCAGATCGCCCTCCGCGTGATACCAAAGTCCCAGCTTCGGTTTCGACTTGAGGTATCGTAGAATCCGCTTCACAGCTTTCATGTGCATCTCCTTTGGATTAGCTTGAAACCTAGCACAAATACAAACAGCAAACATAATATCAGGTCTTGAAGCAGTTAAATACATAAGTGACCCAATCATGGGCCGATATAACGTCGGATCCACATCGGTATCACTTTCAGTACCCGGTCCGAGATTGTGATTCACTTGAATCGGCGTGCTGAAATGAGCAGTCAACTTTGTTCCTTCCATCCCGAAACGTTCTAAGATGTCATAGACATACTTCGTCTGATGAATAAACATGCCCTCCTTCCTCTGATCGACTTGCAACCCCAGAAAGAAGTTCAACTCACCCATCGCACTCATCTCAAACTTTGACTTCATCACCTTTTCAAAATCAGTGCACATTTGCTCGTCTGATGATCCAAAAATGATATCATCCACGTACACTTGTACCAAGATGAAGTGTGCCCCTTTTCGCTTCACGAACAGCGTACTATCTATCATCCCTCTTTCAAACCCATTTTCTAAAAGATGGTTGGATAATGTCTCGTACCATGCCCTCGGTGCTTGATGTAACTCATATAAAGCCTTATCTAAGCGATATACTCTGTCTGGATATTTCGGATCTGTAAACCCGGGCGGTTGTTCTACATACACCAGTTCCTTCACTTTCCCATAAAGGAATGCACTTTTAACATGTAGTTGATAAACCTTAAAACCCTTGAAGGAAGCAAAAGCCAGAAACAAACGAATTGCTTCCAACCTTGCCACTAGCGCGAACACTTCATTGTAATCGATTCCTTCCTCCTGGTTGAAACCCTTTACAACTAACCTTGCTTTGTTGCGAGTGACTATACCCCGATCATCTCTTTTGCACTTAAAAACCCATTTGGTTCCTATTGCTATTTCTCCTCGAGGTAACGGAACTAACTCCCACACTTCCAGTTTCCTAAACTGTGACAGTTCTTCCTGCATCGCTTCAACCCAAGAGTTGTCTTTTAGTGCCATCTGCACATTTTTCGGCTCTACTTGCAAGATAAAGCATGAATAGAGGCAGGTATGAAAGGCCTCGGAGTCATTTATCATCGACAACAACACTGTGTTGTTATTCAAACTACTCCTAGTCCTCACACCAGCACTAGGACTTCCTATGATACTCTCAATAGGATGATTCTTGTTGATCCTAGATGTCTCTATCTCGTCAACTCTCAGATTATCTCCCAAATTTGATCCTATTTCTCCTAACGGGAGAACGACTTCAGACTCTACATTTTCCTCAGAGGTAGAAGTTGTTGTCTGATTTTCGTTTGTAGGCACTTCAGAATCAGTAACTTCTGGAGATCTATCTTCAGTTGAAGTAGGCTCAGATGTTGGTTGAAAAGTGGTCCTCGGAAAACTATGACCCTCGTCATTCAGATTTAATGACGACATGTCCTTTTCGATTGTACCTGCATTTTCATCCAAAGGAATGTTAAATGACTCAAACAATTTGTCATAATCAAATATCCATTTCGGACCAGTTTGGGGTTCATGTGTATAACTTGTGACTTCAATGTTATACACAATCTCTACTGTACCATTTGATTTATTAAAAACCCTTTTATTTGGTGAATTCGGCACATAACCTAGGAAGTATCCTTCGTCAGCCTTTTCACCAAACTTTGGTTGGTGTTTTGTTTTCATTAAAGTACATGGTACCCCAAAAGGTTCGAAGCCAGTTAAATTAGGTGGCCTTTTATTCAAAACTTCATAACAGGTTTTGTTCAAAGATTTGACAGTAAGGACCCGATTTAAAACATGGCATGCGGTATTCACTGCCTCCCCCCAAAACATGGTAGGAAGCTTTGAATCCGATAGCATGGTCCTTGTTGCCTCAATCAATGTCCTGTTTTTCCGTTCGGCCACCCCATTTTGTTGTGGCTCATAAGGTGCACTAAATTGATGCACTATGCCCTTTGATAGGCAATATACACCAATTACAGTGTTTTTAAACTCTGTTCCGTTATCACTTCGTAGTCGTTTAACCCTTGTTCCGTATGAATTTTCCACTTGGTCTAAGAACCTGATGAGCTTAGCAGCCGTCTCGTCCTTTGTACCTAGAAAGAAAACCCAAGAAAAACGTGAGTAATCGTCAGTAATAACTAAACAGCACCAGCTACCACCTATACTCCTTTTGTTGATTGGTCCGAAGAGGTCCATATGCAACAAATCGAATGTGGCAGCGATGGAGTTCTGAGTCTTGGACTTGTGTGCCTTCTTGTGTTGTTTTCCTTTCTTGCACGGTAGACACTTATCCTCGAACTGAAAACTCTTCATCGGAACACCTTGCACCAACCCATTTTTCGTGATGTAGTTCATCTTTCTCAGGTGCAAGTGTGTCATGCGTCTGTGCCATAAAACCGACTCTGTCTCTGAAGCTTTAGATAGCAGACAAATTGGTCCCATTGAAGATTCCGGCTTGTTCATGTCGAGCATGTATAGGTCATTCTTCCTTGGAGCCCTCATCAGTATCCACTCTTCAAGTACTTTGAACCCCGGTTTTAGCACTAACGCCTCAGTATCAGTAAATAGTACTGAGTTCTTCTTATCACAGATTTGAGATACACTAATGAGATTGTGAACCAGTTTATCAACGTGATAAACTTGATCCAATTTGATAGTCCCATTAGTGACCACTCCAGTACCAGTGATATTCCCTCCTTTATTTCCAGCGAATGATACAAAGCCCCGATTCCCTCCCTTGAAGTCTGCGAGTAGACTTCTTTCCCTTGTCATGTGCCTGGAGCAACCACTGTCGACAAACCATTTGTTGTTTGGACCTGTAGTTATCTCCTGCACATGAAAGAAAATAGGTTAGTTATCACGGAGAACCCAAGCCATAACTGACTTGGTAATACCATTCTCGTCCACATACTTAAACTCTTTCAAATACCCATCTCTCCTTTCAGGTGACTTGGGTCTTTGAATTTGAGTATGTTGTGGTGCCGAGTGATTTAAGTTCACTCTTTGCCTTTGTGTAGGCATTTGCTGTGGAGCTCTTGAATAGTTACGATTATATTGCATTTCGGACTGATATCCCTGAGCTCTACCTGGCGTTTGATGTCTTACAGGAGTGTGTGACCTAACCGGAGTGTAAGCTCTGCTAGGTGTGGTACTCCTATAAGTCTGTTGTGGTCTTGACCCAGATTGATTTACGACTTGATTTGGTGAATTAGTCCTAATCACTTCTTTTGGTCGCCCTGACACCGGTATCTGTTTCACAGCAGATTTTGGTGCCGCTTGCCCATTTTTCTCGGTATTCTGAGAACTACTAGTGCTTGCACCACTTTGAGAAGGCTTAACTTGTTCTGGCTTTCCTGTCTTAGGTGTATTATCCACTTTCCTATATGGACAGCTAGAAGCAACCCCCTTTCGTGACATCTAAAGCAAGACATTTTATCAATTGACTTTCTGTGTGTGCCCTTTGATTTTGGTGTCTCACTAGTGTCTGGCTCTTTTGGTTCAACTATAGCGACTGGTTCATCATCCTGATCATTAAAGTCAATTTTGTGTTGTCCTACTAGTTTATCACTAGAGGATGACACAAATTTAACTTTCTTGATCTTGATATTATTATCAGGCACCTTAGTTTCATTTTCCTTTACAGTTTCAGACACTGGTTCCGGTAATTCCTCTGAGTCAACTGATTTCTCAGTTTTCTCCTGAGGTTGAGGTACATAATTGTCATTGAAAGGTGGAGGACTCTCATGATATCCTAGACCTACAGGCTTTTTAGATTGACGATGTGCACTAAAATTTTCCCAAGGTTAAGAGATGAGTTCCTAAACTTTTCAAGTTTACTATTTACCTCAGCTACCTTTACCTTAGATTCAGCTAGCTCTTTGTCTTTGGTTTTTAGCTCCTTGGTTAATGCCTCAACATGTTCATACATGAGTTCTAACCTAACACACTGTTCGCTCAGTTTGTCTTTTAGAACTATAACATCCTGTGCATCAGCCTTAAGCTTATCCCTAAGATCTTGCTTTATATCTACTAGGCTAGCATTATCTGTTTTTAACAATTCATTTTGAGCAGATATGGATTGATGTGATTCTAGTACTAAATTCAACCTATCGTTAGATGTAGCACATAAAACACATAAATCATGGAAAAGAGAAAAGTTTAGTGTTACCTTGGCATGATCTGATTCTACGTTGGCCATCTGTGCGGCAAACTCCAGAAGTGTCTGATCAGCCGACTTTTCTACCCACATCAGACTGCTTTCATTCTGACTGTTGTCCCCTGTGATTTCCTCTGCCCCATCACACCCAGTCTCAGTCACTTCAGCCATAAAGGCTCTAGCATTCGATTCTGTATGCATACTCCAGTCATAAGTTCCATCTAGCTGTCTGTCTGATGTGACATTGGATAACAGACCAGCTATATTTGCTTGACTGGTTGAAGGACTTGGTAGATATCGCCCTTGCGATTGATTCTGATACTGTCCCTGTTGATTCTGACACTGTCCCTGGTAGTACTCGACTTTCGGTCTCTGATACTCTCTAGCGAAGTGTCCTAACCCCTGACAGTTGTAACATTTAACCTTGGACTTATCGAATCCAATCTTGTTGTTACTCACATTAAGATTTCTACCCGTCCTCTTGATGAACCTCTTAACTCTCTGAGTTACCATGGCCAGTTGCCATTGCAGATCCATCTCTTCAAGATCATCAGGGTCTACCTGATGGTAATCCTCATCCCAAAGCGCAGGATCGTTAATTTTGCCCTGAACGTAATTGCCGTATGCGGCCACGAATGAAGCCAATAGATTCAGATGGTCTTCAGCCGATTTTGCGCTCATAGGCATATTAGAATATCCTTGAGATGTAGATGCCGGAGTAGCCTGATTCTGCGTTTCTTCTGGTCTAGCAAACCCTAAGAAAGCCCTACTAAGTGAGTCTTCTGTTTCAGCCGGTGCTGACGTCTCTCCCGAGAAGAAGGCTGTAGCTGTCTTTAATTCAGCTGCCACTGAAGGTTTTGATTTCCCGAAGTACATTGCAGGATCTTGAACTTGATCAAAATCCGTGTCCTTCTTCAGCAACTCGAAATGATATGCCCTCAGCGTTCCCACAACATTCTCTAGAGTCAGAGTATAGTATTTGTCTTCATCATGCTTAATTAAGGCCACATACATCTCCCATTTGGCTGGTAAAGCATCCAAAAGCTTGTTATTCTTCTCAGTTTCACTATACTCAATGTCATGACTGTCCAACTCAGTTAGCAGATGATAGAAACGTGTGATAGTCTCATCCATCTTTTCATTCTTCAATGCTTTGAAGATAGCAAACTGTTGCTTGAGCATTTCCATTCGTTTCCTTCTAACCCTCGGGTTACCCTCACACCGTTTCTCCAACGCATCCGCTCTTTTGCTGTTTTCTGATTACGGAAGGTGTGCAGTATGTCCTGAGGTAACGCCATTCTAATCATAGCGTATGCACGGTTTTCAGCCTCATAAAGTTTCTTATCTTCATCTTTCATCTTTGAATAAGTTAAGACTTGTTGACGACCTTCAACCTCTGCAGTAGGTGGAATGTATCCCTCGTCGATACAAATCCACATGCGCATATCATTAAATCTCGCGAAGTCAGCAAACCGATCCTTCCACTAGTAATAATATTCAATTTTCATCAGCTTTGGCGGAGAATTTGCTTTTCCAACTTCGTGATCCATCTCCATAAACCTCTGTACACTTGTCATTGTTTCAAATATATCTAAATTCAAACTTAATTAAGTTAATTCGAAATTAATTTAAATTAATTCTTTCGAATTTAGGTAAATTCGAATATAATTAAATTTAAACCTGTTTGGAATTAAATTCGAATTAAGTTACTAAATGCAGCTAAAATCGAAATTAATGACAAATTCGAAAGTTACTAATCTCGAACCCCACTTAAATTCGAATGTCCACTTAATTCGAATCTAACTAAACTCGAATGTCCTTATCTCGACTTTAATGTAAAGTCGAATACCCAAAGCAAAATCGAAATGGCCAAATTCGAAACCAACTTTAAGGAAACTCGAAAGGAGCGTGTTTTGGTCAAACTCGAAAATGAGCAAACCCTAATTTCTCCTTAATCAAACTCGATCGCCGCAAATTCGAAAAAACGGCTAATACTTCGAGTTTTTCAAGTTTTTCAGATTAAATCGGTATTTTTACAAGTAAAAATACTGATTTTGGTCAAAAACTTGAACTACAACGAAGAATTTCCTGAAATCTAATTTGATAAGCTCGAAAACCTCAAAAATACGTGATATGAACCGTCGAAACGTCAAGAAATCTAGGATGTATCTTTTGAACACGAAGAACACCCCAATGGCTCTGATACCACTTGTAAGGTCTTGCCACTACAGATCTATCTAGACGCGACACACACCAACGAGTGCGGAATCCTCGTTAGCGGCTTGACGGTAAGATCACACTCACGGAACACGGAGACTAACACAATGTTATACGAACACTAACGAACGTACCTACACGATGATTTTCTCCGAAAACACACTCTGATTACCGGTAAACTCGAGATCGCCTTCTGCTTAATCACTCTCGAAATTCTGCAAAAGTCTGCTAATGATTCGAGTTAATCCCTAATTATAGAGACCAATTCGAGTTTGTCATGGGACAAACTCGAAACAGGCCCAAGGCCCATTCGAATTTGTCCACATGACAAATTCGAATCGGCCTTATTCGAATTTACACCAAATTCGAATCTGCCTTATGTGTAAATTCGAATTTACTCTAAATTCGAATTTCACATGTCAAACTTCTATTTGAACTTATGTTTTAACTTATGTTTGAATTTATCTTTGACCTTTATGTTTGAACTTCTTGTAATACGTTACACCAAGTTCAAACATACAATCAATCACTATCAAACACATATAAACACATATATCAAACACTAGTTAATATTCAATGACTTAGACAAAATGCTAACACAACTTAGACTGCAATCGTCACACAGGGTGTACCAACAAATACAATTTATCCATTTCTAAGAGCAAGAGTATGGAAGTCTCCAATATTCTCCAACCCACAAAGCCTTTTACAAAGTATCTTTTACGATAAGATTTAGCCAATTAAAATTAGCTTTCAAAATTAATTCTGTTTACATGTCAAGTGCTAAGAATTAATTCAAATATTTGTTTTAGTTGAATAACCACATATCATAGTCATAAAAATTAAATATAAAACTAATACTATGATCACAATATTGCTAATGACTAATTTTATATTAAAAAATTTTACAATCTATCAATTAATTATCATTTCCTCATCACAGGATTACTACAAATAGCAACGAACTAATAAATCATGCCAATATGACAAGGGCTACAAAAAATCAGCAATTTAATTAATCTAATTTTCATGATTATATGTTTGCTAGAAAATCAAATCAAACACTAACATTGCTAAATCCACTACATACTGTCAGATAAATGTAACATAAACTTTCACTACTACATAGAAGCCTTAAAAACCCCCTCATAGAGACCGGTTTTGATAGAATAGGTCTAGAAACTACTTCTAGAGACCGATTATTGCGAAACTGTTGTGGAAAATTTCTTCCCCACCCATAAAAAGCTCTTAAAGGCCGGTTGTATTGAAACCGGTTTGGAAACTTTTATTTATACGTCCGCGTCACACACTCTTATCACTTTTAAAACCCTTAGATGACTTATAGACCGATTTTATAAAGGGTGTGTAAGGATACTCTTCTTCAAAGCCGGTAAAAACCGGTCCATGTGTTGTCCACCGTTCAAAATACGCAAATTTCTTTAGAGACCTTTTTTAACCGGTCTATTAGTGACTCAAATGACGCCCAACACTTGCGGATTAATAAACAAACAACGGCAACGACTTTCTTTTTAAAAAACACAGTTTCTTTTTAAAAACAGAGCTTTCATTGTATTTTCATCCTGCCAATTAAACTTTCATCAAGATTCCGATCCGTACCTCCATATTCATACTCCACAGTAATCCAAAAAAAAGGTAAGTATAAACAATTTTTACATATACATGTTTGTATTTCATATATTTATTTTTAACTTTTTATTGTTCGTCTTACAGAATTGTGATTTGCTGTTTATGAAGATAGGAGCTTGGCATAACTAAAAAAGGTATAATTTTCAAAACTCAAAATGTTTAAATTTAATTTTTGTTGTAATTATTTAATTAGTATGGGTTTCCAGTAGTTGAGCAAACATAGGGTCGTCATTATCTTTAGTTTATACCCATCCAAAATTAACAGATCATTAGTATGCATTTAAGAACAATCTGTTAATTTTGGATTGTCCCCGATTTGTGACTGTTTTTTGAATAATTTATCTCATTTAGGGTGAATGTGTATTAATAGATCGAGTGTGTATTATTTAAGAAAGAAAATCGACAACCATTTCTCCTTACTCTTCCGAGTATATACTTGGGGAGTTAAGGGGAAATGCTGTCGATTATTTTTCTTAAATAACACTCATCGATTTATTAGTATGCATTCACGTGTGAGATAAATTATTCAAAAAGTGCGTTAGGATTGCCACCCGCAGTCACATTTATACTTAGTTAAACATTCATGCATAAAACATAAATATTTTTATATTGCAGATGGATCGAAGCAAGTGGATGTACGAGACTACGCGTTGTACGATTGAGTTCATGACAAAGTTATCTGAGTTCATAAAAGTTGCTGAAGATGATTGGGTGAAGAAGGGTAGATCTATAATCAATTGTCCTTGTAACAAATGTAAAAATGTTCAATGTTTCGTCGACAGTGATAAAATTAGAAACCATGTGATAGTAGACGGTTTTGTGAAAGGTTATACTCATTGGTATTGGCATGGTGAAGCATTAGATGATACCGGTTGAAGATAACGATGATTTGTACAATAACAATCATGATAATTTAGATGGAATGTTGCATGATTTGGCGGATAACATTGATGTGAAAGATCATGATAACTTTCAGAAGATGTTTGTTGACTCGGAAAAACCATTGTATAACGGTTGTATGAATTTTAGTAGACTTTCTGCTGTGTTGAAATTGTTTAACTTAACAGCTTACAATGGATGGAGCGATAAAAGTTTTACAAAACTGTGAAGACCACCCCTTACGGGGCAGTCGTCATGAGTCTAGGTCCCACATCATGCAACACGATATCAATCATAACTAAGATAGAGTAATTTAAGTTGCGGAATTTCAGATTACAAGTACAAACATTAGGATAAGTTTAATACAATTTTAGTTCAGATTACAATTTTCAAATTGAACTTATAAAGGGTACCAGACTAATCTAATTCATGTCATCATACAATCAAATCAAGTCTACCCAAACCACCACAATTATTATCTGCCAATCAGTACCGAAGGGTTTGTTGAGTAGTGGTCTATAGAATACTTCAATCTTGATCTTGTAAGACCTAAGAACTAGGTCCGGCAGGTGACTTTCCTTTATCTTTTCCTGTAAAAAGGTCAAATAGCAACTGTAAGCAAAGCTTAGTGAGAATATAGATTTTCAGATTACATGCATTAATCAAGCGGATCATGGGTCAAAGCGTGATATGTCTGGACTGCCGCTACAGCCACTCATGATTGAGACATAGAAATTCATAGAATTGGATGATGTTCAGCCCACGCTCACGCTTTTAGTGGAAGCTATCCACTTATGCTGGGCTAGCTACCAGCGGTCTTCATGGGGGAACATCGGAGTGTCTATACCAAGTTCAATAGAACTGGTGAAGTAGCATGGTCTAGAACAATAGACCAACAAGGCTAATCATACTAAGCTGAATCAATATGTCAAAGATACGAGTAATAATGAAAGCATAAATCATCAAGGTCATGATAGCAATAAACTCGTAGCAATATCTGAAATGAATTATAAGTACAATGTCATGCGAAATAATAAGTCAAATAGCTATCATGATCCACAGGGCATCACCGAACCATGGTGTGCACAGGTCACATTCCAGCTGAGTATGTATGAATGTCAAATAATCTATCATCAACAATATGTCTCAAACGGAAGTCTAGCATGCAAAACTGAATATCTATAACTCACAGTTTCTTGGTCTTTATCAAGCAGATTTATATTCACCACCTGAGTTATCCCAGGATTTATCTTTAATCTTGATCTATCTGATCTCTGGCTTTTCTTTTCTAATCAGTGACCCACTTTCAATATCTTAAACTCTGTGTTCAGGATTTTAACTGAACCTGTCCAGAATAATTATCGTATCATATCATAAGTTTTTAGCTTATTATTCATTATTTTATCTGATCTGATTACTGATAACTCATCAATAATTTGTTAGTTCCTTTTTTTTTGTTTCTTTAAATCTTTAAAAGATATATATATATATATATATATATATATATATATATATATATATATATATATATATATATATATATATATATATATATATATATATATATATATATATGTATATATATATATATATATATATATGTATATATATATATATATATATATGTGTGTGTGTGTGTGTGTATATATGCTTTATAAATCTTTATTCATTAAAATCATAATTTCATGGTTCTTGTATTTATATAATAGTATTTAATTGTGATGTTAAAATATCAAAATAAAAGGCTCGGATTCGGATCCATTAAATTCGGACCATCGGGATTGGTCATCCGGATTCGGACCAATCCGGATCAAGCACCCGGATTCGGACATAACCGAAATGGGTCAACCGGATTACACCATCCGAACTCGGGTCATCCGAGTTCGGACCACCTTTCATCCGAATTGAAACATGGGGACCGAATTTAGGATCATCCGAATTTGGACAATTGAATTTCGGACCAAACAAGATCCGAAACAGCCATCCGAATTGGCACCCGAATTAGTCTTCATCCGAATTCGGGTCATTCGAATTCGGACCCAAGACTTGTAAATTTTTCAGAATTGTTCTTCATGTTCTAACATTTGTTCATACAGGTTTTTACATAAAATTCACTAAAATTCATTTATATTAACATGCAACTTAATAAAATGATATATTATCATTAGTGGGTTGTTTTTATATAATTTTCCCTATCATAAACATCATTAAATTACCAAGATCATCCAAATTTCTTTCTTTTTGCCAAGAACACATTTTTATTAAAAAAAATCCGATTTCTTCATTATTAGGATGATCCAACCCATAAATTTTGTTTCTATAACTTTTATATACTTCATTACATGATTATAAACTAAAAATTCCTACATGTATTACAACAATTTATATTTTTATTCCCAAGCTTCGGTTTTTAGATAAACCGAACCAAAATACATAAAACTTCAAAATTTAAACTAAAGATTACCTTGAATGTTGTCAATTGATGGTGTTTGATGATCTTTATAACCTTTACTTGTCTTTAATTCATCAATTTAATGCAAAGTTATGGATTTTTGATGGATATTTGAGAGAGAGCCGTAGGTTAGTGAGAGAGAAGAGAGAGAATTTAATTTGGTGTTAATGGTTATTAAATCACATTTTGGGGTTTATATACTTCATTTTGACAAATACCCATTTAACCCCCTAAACTTTTGTATAATTCATCTTTTTAATCTTAATCATCTTTAATAATTTATAACATAAATATAATTTAATTAAATAATCTTAAACTTAATTAAATTACAAAATAAATAATGTAATAAAATTACATTATCTGCTCAAATACTGAAATTAAAGTTAAGTCAAAAGCTAGGTTGTTACAGAATGGGCTCCACCACGCATAAACTTCGTCCCCGAAGTTAGCTATGTTCGAACAGACTTGGATATGTTGCTTTCATAACATCTCTGGATTCCCAAGACTGATGCGAACCCTTGTGGTGTTTCCACTGGACGAGCACCATCTGTATCTCTTTATTACGAAGCTTTTTGGTCTTCGAGTCCAGAATACATTCCGGCTCTTCAACCACTCGAAGCTTCTCATCAATTTGCACATTAACGTGTGGTATCTGTACCTCTCTTTCATCAGCTAGACTCTTTCGTAGATGGCTAACATGGAATACAGGATGTATTCCAGCTAAATCAGTTGGCAGTTCAAGACGATAAGATTGATTTCCTATCTTTTCAACAATCTTGAACGGGCCGATGAATCTTGGAGCTAGCTTGTTCCTCTTTATGAACCGGACCACATTCTTCATTGGAGATACTTTCAGCATCGCCCAATCGTGAACCGCAAAACTTATTGATCTATGCCGATTGTCGTAATATGACTTCTGCCTGCTTTGAGCTTCGATAATGTTCCTTCTGACAAGTTGAATCTTATCATGAGTCAATTGTAAAAGGGTCGGACCTGCTAAAGGCGATTCACCTGTTTCGCGCCAACAGGTGGGGGTTCTGCACTTTCGTCCGTATAGAGCTTCAAAAGGAGCCATTTAATCGTGGAATGATAACTGTTGTTGTATGAGAATTCGACCAAAGGTAAGTGGTCTTCTTAGTTACCACCCAGATCAAGAATGCAGGCACGGAACATATCTTCCAAAGTTAGGATAGTGCGTTCACTTTGGCCATCTGCATTAGGGTGATAAGCTGTACTCATTGAGATTCGAGTACCCATCCCGTCTTGCAGTGCTTTCCAAAATCTCGAAGTGAAACGACTATCACGATCAGAGACGATAGATTTTGGCACACCGTGACGTGAAATAACCTCGGTGATGTACTTCTGTGCCAATCTATCAAGAGAGTATGTCTCTTTCATCGGTATGAAATGTGCTGAATTCGTTAATCGATCCACGACTACCCAGATGGAGTCGTGTTGTCTCTTGGTTTTTGGCAATTTCGTGACAAAGTCCATGGTTATATGCTCCCACTTCCACTCAGGAACTGGCAGTGGTTGCATATCCCCAAAGGGCTTCTGGTGTTCTGCCTTAACCATTTGACATACTATGCAGCTTTCAACGAATTGACCGATGTCTTTCTTCATTCCTGGCCACCAATAATCAGCTTTCAAATCGAAATACATCTTTGAGCTGCCAGGATGAATGGAAAACTTTGACTGATGGGCTTCAGATAGAAGAGTGTTGCGAATAGAACCATATTTAGGAATCCAAATTCGGTTTCCCTTGAGACATTGAAGTCTCAATTGATTCATGGATAGAAATTGAAGTTGCCCTTTGAGATTTTCAGAACAAAGATTCTCTTCTTTCAATGCTTCAGCTTGAGCAGATTTAATGTCTTCGATGAAATCAGAAGAGAATACAATTGGAGTCAGGGCATAGCAACACTTTTCCGGATAGACTTTTCTACTCAATGCATCCGCGACCACATTGGCTTTGCCGGGATGATATAGGATCTCGCAATCATAGTCCTTCATAATCTCCAAGGACCGACGATGTTTCATATTCAGATCCTTTTGAGTAAAAAGATGTTTAAGGCTTTTATGGTCGGTGTAAAGCTGACACCGAGTCCCATAGAGATAATGCCGCCAGATTTTTAATGCAAAGGTAACAGCAGCCAACTCAAGATCATGAGTTGGTGCACTTTTCTCGTAATCCTTCAATTGCCTTGAAGCGTAGGCAATGACTTTTCCCCTTTGCATGAGGACACAACCTAAGCCAGTACCAGATGCATCGCTATAAACAACGAAATCATCATTGCCTTCTGGTAAGGCTAGGATCGGCGCTTGAATAAGCTTCTGTTTCAGAATGTCGAATGCCTCTTGCTGTTTATGGGCCCATACGAAAGGTGTATTCTTTCGTGTTAGCATCATAAGTGGCACAGCAATCTTCGAGAAGTCCTTAATGAATCGACGGTAGTAACCAGCCAATCCAAGGAAACTTCTGATTTCGGAGGCATTGCGAGGCGTTTGCCATTTTTGAACGGCCTCGACTTTGGATGGATCAACAGAGATGCCTTCGCCAGATACAACATGGCCAAGGAATTGAATCTAAAAAGGAATCAAAGTAGAATTCAAGTTTTGAAACAACGAACGCTTTAAGAAATAACTCGAGACAATGTAAGATTTTTACCTGTCTGAGCCAAAACTCGCACTTGGAGAATTTTGCATAGAGTCTTTCATTTCTCAATAACTCTAGCAATTGACGTAGATGAACAATATGATCAGCCTCCGTTTTGGAGTAAATCAGGATATCGTCTATGAACACGATGACTGACTTATCCAGCATTGGTCTGCACACGCGATTCATGAGATCCATGAACGCCGCTGGTGCATTCGTTAAACCGAAAGGCATTACGAGAAATTCGTAATGACTATATCTTGTTCGGAAGGCTGTCTTTGGGATATCCTCATCTTTAACTTTCAGCTGATGATACCCAGAACGAAGATCGATTTTTGAGAAGTAGCTGGCTCCTTGTAGCTGATCGAATAGATCATCAATTCTGGGCAGAGGATACTTATTTTTTATTGTGACTTTGTTCAACTCACGATAGTCGATGCACATTCGGAGAGTTCCGTCTTTCTTTTTTAACGAATAAGACAGGTGCACCCCACGGAGATGAACTCGGTCGGATAAATCCCTTCTCTAACAGATCTTGCAATTGCTTTGACATTTCCTGCATTTCTGCAGAAGCAAGTCTGTAGGGGGCCTTAGCGATGGGAGCCGCACTAGGAACTAAGTCAATCCCGAATTCAACTTGTCGTTCCGGTGGCACTCCAGAAATGTCATCAGGGAATACGTCTGGGAACTCACAGATCGGAATATCAGATACAGATTTCTTGTTGACTTCCGAGGTGGATTCAGACGAGACATAACAAAGATAAGATTCGTGACCCTTAGATAGATACTTACGCGCTTTCTCAACCGATATAAAACAATGACCACCTTTACGCTTGTCGCCTTTGATCTCTAACACTCGGCCGTCTGAAGTCTTGATTCGGATGATTCGGCGGTTGCAGACGATTGTAGCCTCGTTGTTCATTAACCAGTCCATGCCGATGATGACGTCGAACTCTTTTAACGGTATTGGGATAAGATCGAGGTTGAACACAACGCGATTGACAAGCAATGTGCAATTTCGGTAAACGGAATCAGCCATAACATAATTGTTACTGGCTGTCTCTATATCGAGTATAACAGGAAGCTTCGAAGGAAACTTAGATAATCTTTACGCAAAAGTAGTCGAGATGTATGAACGACTTGCACCGGAGTCGAATAACACACGCGCAGGTATTGAGTTTAGTAAAAACGTACCGGTAACCACATCCGGGGTTTCTTTCGCTTCCTCCGCCGTTATTTGGAAGGCGCGGGTCCTAACAGTTGGAGTTGCAGCTGAGCTTTTCATGGTAGAACCTCTAGCTGATGATTGTGATTGACCTCGTTGTCTACTATGGCACTGATACATGAAGTGTCCACGCTTTCCGCATTTAGCACAACCAAGACCTCGCTGAGGGCACTCTTCTCTACTATGACCGATTCTGCTACACACATAACACGTGACGTCGTCTGGATTACACAATCCCATATGCGATTTTCTGCATCTCTTGCAGAATCGTGGTTCATTTGTAAGCGAATAAGCTTGAACTTTTTGCGGCGAACTGTACTGTTGAGACTGCTGGGGTTGCTGAGTCTGAGATTTATTTGGCTTGAAGAATCTGCCGAATCTTTGCTTCTTTGGAGGAGAAGGACATGTCGGGTTCGTTGATGAAGCGTAGAGTTGATCGCCGTACTCTAAATATCCCCTCTCAATCTGCCTTGCCGCTTCAACCATTTCGAGATAAGAATTATATTTTATCGCGCTCATTGGGTGTCGATATCTTCGGGTTAAGCCCTCCACGAAATCGGTTCATCTTTCTCTCTTCAATAGCTACCTGATAGGAAGAATATCCACAGAGCCGTGAGAATTCATGCTCGTACTCGTCTACAGTCTTGGTTCCATGAGTTAATTGCATCAACTGAACTTCCATTTTGTCTTGTTGATCGGCAGGACAATACTTCGCGTTGAACATTTCAAGAAACTGGTCCCATTCTAGAGTCTGGATGACCTCCTCGCCATAAATACTTCCCTGGGTCTTCCACCAGGCACGGGCAGCACCCACGAACAGAGCAGATGCATAGCTCACTTTCTTTGATTCCAAGCAATCAGAGATTCTGAAGATTTCTTCAGTATGGCTTATCCAATCCATCGCCTGAATTGGGTTGACTGTACCCTCGAAGTTAAGGGCACCGCTGGCTTTAAAATCCTTGAACTTACAGCCTTTCGGCTGCTCAATTTGGACATTTGGGGTAGAGTTATCAGAATCAGATTCATCATTCTGGATTTGTTTATCTTTTCTTTTATTCTTTTTGTCAGCGCGTCTTTTTGCTTCGGCCTCATCTCTAGCCTGAAGCTGTTCTTGCATATACTTGTTTTGTTGTTCAGTATGTTGGGCTAATAGTTGTTGCATCATTTCAAACATTTGTTATGGGGTCATGTTGTTGGGAATATCACCTGATCCTGACATCTTTACTGAAAATTAAAATCATTTAAATATCAGTTTATAGACTTAGATCTATGTACCCTTTTTCCCATCCTAACAGTCTGTACATCCTATCTCAGTTCAAACAACCTAAATGATTGATACATATGTATTGCTTCAGGTTGAGATCAAGTATTACTCACGTAATACTCGATTCACTCAAACTATGGTCTCTGATACCAACCTGTGAAGACCACCCCTTACGGGGCAGTCGTCATGAGTCTAGGTCCCACATCATGCAACACGATATCAATCATAACTAAGATAGAGTAATTTAAGTTGCGGAATTTCAGATTACAAGTACAAACATTAGGATAAGTTTAATACAATTTTAGTTCAGATTACAATTTCAAATTAAACTTATAAAGGGTACCAGACTAATCTAATTCATGTCATCATACAATCAAATCAAGTCTACCCAAACCACCACAATTATTATCTGCCAATCAGTACCGAAGGGTTTGTTGAGTAGTGGTCTATAGAATACTTCAATCTTGATCTTGTAAGACCTAAGAACTAGGTCCGGCAGGTGACTTTCCTTTATCTTTTCCTGTAAAAAGGTCAAATAGCAACTGTAAGCAAAGCTTAGTGAGAATATAGATTTTCAGATTACATGCATTAATCAAGCGGATCATGGGTCAAAGCGTGATATGTCTGGACTGCCGCTACAGCCACTCATGATTGAGACATAGAAATTCATAGAATTGGATGATGTTCAACCCACGCTCACGCTTTTAGTGGAAGCTATCCACTTATGCTGGGCTAGCTACCAGCGGTCTTCATGGGGGAACATCGGAGTGTCTATACCAAGTTCAATAGAACTGGTGAAGTAGCATGGTCTAGAACAATAGACCAACAAGGCTAATCATACTAAGCTGAATCAATATGTCAAAGATACGAGTAATAATGAAAGCATAAATCATCAAGGTCATGATAGCAATAAACTCGTAGCAATATCTGAAATGAATTATAAGTACAATGTCATGCGAAATAATAAGTCAAATAGCTATCATGATCCACAGGGCATCACCGAACCATGGTGTGCACAGGTCACATTCCAGCTGAGTATGTATGAATGTCAAATAATCTATCATCAACAATATGTCTCAAACGGAAGTCTAGCATGCAAAACTGAATATCTATAACTCACAGTTTCTTGGTCTTTATCAAGCAGATTTATATCCACCACTTGAGTTATCCCAGGATTTATCTTTAATCTTGATCTATATGATCTCTGGCTTTTCTTTTCTAATCAGTGACCCACTTTCAATATCTTTAACTCTGTGTTCAGGATTTTAACTGAACCTGTCCAGAATAATTATCGTATCATATCATAAGTTTTTAGCTTATTAATCATTATTTTATCTGATCTGATTACTGATAACTCATCAATAATTTGTTAGTTCCTTTTTTTTTGTTTCTTTAAATCTTTAAATATATATATATATATATATATATATATATATATATATATATATATATATGTGTGTGTGTGTGTGTGTGTGTGTGTGTTATTATATATATATATATATAATATATATATATATATATATATATAATATATCTATATATTATATAATTATAATATATATATATATGCTTTATAAATCTTTATTCATTAAAATCATAATTTCATGGTTCTTGTATTTATATAATAGTATTTAATCGTGATGTTAAAATATCAAAATAAAAGGCTCGGATTCGGATCCATTAAATTCGGACCATCCGGATTGGTCATCCGGATTCGGACCAATCCGGATCAAGCACCCGGATTCGGACATAACCGAAATGGGTCAACCGGATTACACCATCCGAACTCGGGTCATCCGAGTTCGGACCACCTTTCATCCGAATTGAAAGACTTGAAAGTACTCGGTATGAAGTCTCATGATTGTCATGTATTAATGACACAAATGATCCCCATTGTAGTTCGTGGAATATTGTCCGATCGTATCCGACACACAATCACAAAGCTCTGTTTATTTTTTAATGTGATTCATTCAAAGGTGATAGATCCAGAGGTCTTAGATGAATGGCAACGTGATACTATCTTGACACTTTGTCAGTTAGAGATGTACTTTCCACCTTCTTTTTTTGATATAATGGTTCACTTGATATCTCATTGTAGGTGAAATAAAAGCTTGCGGTCCGATTTTCCTACGATACATGTATCCATTTGAGAGATATATGGGTTTTATAAAAGGATATGTGAGGAACCGTTATCGTCCAGAAGGAGTATTATTGAAGGATATGTAGCTGAATAGGTGATGGATTTTGTACAGACTATATGCAGGGCGTTAAAGATATTGGTATTCCACAACCACGACACGAAGGTAGGCTTGGAGGGCTAGGGACCCTTGGGCGTAAAGTGGAGACCCCAAATCAAATGGATTTGAAAAGAGCACATTTTACAGTATTACAACACATGACATGCATTGCTCCGTACATACACGAACACATGTCGTTGTTGAAACAATAAAACATCCAGAAGAGCGCAATATGAAAATGTGAAAAATACACTTTTGGATGTTGATAGATCGGTGGAACATTTAGGATACGATCCCATACGTGTTGTCAAATATCAAGGCTATGATATTTATGGGTATACGTTTTACACCAAGGAACAAGATGGCAATAGTACGCTACAAAATAGTGGAGTGACGGTAATAGCTTCAACGACGGAATTATCAATGGTAAATTGTGAAGAAAGATCGAGGGTGGCAAAAAATTCATATTATGGTGTCATTCAAGAAATATGGGAATTGGATTATCACTCATTCGTAATTCCCGTGTTCAAGTGCAGGTGAGTCGATAATAACCGTGGAGTTAAAGTTGATGCAGATGGTTTCACAATTGTCGATCTTTTGACAAACGGGTATGTTACAAAACCGTTCATTCTAGCAAAACAAGCAAGTCGGGTATTTTTTTTGTCCAAGACCCGAAGGATTCAAGATGGAATATTGTGCAGTTTGGTAAACGACGTATAGTTGGTGTTGACAACGTGGTGGACGAGGACGAATATGATCAATTTGACGAGTTGCCTCCATTTTCTATCGGAGTTGCTCCTTCAATTGATACACTAGATGATACTACTTATTTAAGAAATGATCATATTGAAGGAATAGTCGTTTGATAATTGTAATATTATAGTAAATTTACAACGGTACGCTATGAATTTTATTCCTTTTGTTAATTTGTTATTTGTCACCTATTACTATTGATACATACATGTCTTTTGCTTCTTTATATAGTGTGTTAATTAAATTAAATTAGATATTATATTTAGAGTAAATTATATAAATGTAATTTGAAGGACTGTCACTATAACTTTAAAAGTTGAGAGACCCTTTTCGTAATTTTGAACAAACTACAGGGGCCAATTCTGTAATTTACTCTTATATTTATATATCTATCATTTTTGGAATAAAATTAGTGTTTATTATGAAAAAAAGCAAATATGTTTTCACGTTTTCGCAATATATAAGAAATATCTATAAATACTTTTAAAAAAGTACTTACATTTCCATTTGTCATATTACTATTTCAAGATTAAATTAAAATAATTAAATATCATTAGTATTAAAAGTGGGAATATTAATTTTTAATTTTAAGTTTACATATTGTTATAAGAAAACTAATTTATTAAAGTTATCCGTGTAATACACGGGTTAATAAACTAGTTTGTTATAATAATACAAGTATAAAATCATTTTAAATTAAAAAAAATGCCCTACTGAGATTCAAACCCGTGACCACGGGCTTGTTGGTCAAGGGCGCTACCCATTTATCCAGGTAACTCATTCGCGTATTTAACTGGCTTGAGTTATATATAACCAGTAGCTTATGATGTGTAAAATTTCAAATTAATGGGCCGATTTTAAAAACGATTGGACGCTTCCTCTCAAATAATCCGGTTGTTTTAGGTCTAAAGTCTCATATACTTCTCAAATCTCAATTACAAAATAGGCGTCGTTTCCTAATCCCGCGCCATTAAGGATTTTCAAGTCGAAGATCAAGAGATAGGCTTTTCAACTAGGATACGGTGGTTTTCAAGTCGAAGATCGAGGTTTGCTCTCGTTAGACGGTATTATTTTGATTTTGTTATCGTGTTGTTTCTGTGATAATCTTTGCTCTCCTTACGGGTTTATGTTGTTACGGGTTTATGTGGTGATGTTTGCTCTAGTCGAATATCAAACCTTTATTTTCAGTTTGCTTATTGTTGTGGTTTGTTTCAACTATTATAGCACTGAAGTTATATAATTCTACAATTTTGTCAAATGTTGGATTCCATTTATTGGGTAGTGAACAAACACGAAGGTAGGTCTTGTTTGTTTGGTTCAATTAATATATTTTATTAAAGCATGTTGCTTTAATTATCTTTCTAATAGATTCGAGTAAGGCAAATACGAAGTAGCTGTTGAAGTGGGAGTTTCTGGAAAGCTATGATCTTCATTATTATGTTATGTCAAGTGGATATTTTCTTTGTTTAATATTGGTTTATGCATGAAGTTTAATATTTTTTATGCTTCTGTTACACTAATACACTATTAGGCTTACAAGACTTTACGACCAAGAGCATATCGTTTAATTATATATACGAAAGAATATGGCATGATGATAGCAACAATCTAATTATATAACATTTAAACGAGTTTGGGTGCTAGATTCATATATTTTCTTTAATTAATTTCTACCAAGAAATTATGCTAGATCGTACATTTTTCTATGTGATCACTTATATAGTTCATGAGCCGTGGGATTGTTTGCAAGAGCGTTTGATCACAAGCATTTGTTTCTTTATCATTGAGATCCTGCCAATTGATATTGACAGTTGATATGGACAGGTATCAACTTTATGCCATCACTAATGCCCTTTCTATTTTTCCCCTCACGTGTATATTGTTTTCCTGGATTTTTAAGGCTGTGCTAGTAATCATAGAGATCGATATAATAAGACTTACTTTGTATCAAAATATGAAAGACAAATCATGCTTCTGATCATTAAAACAATGGCTTATAATTATAATAATTTGCAGCCACAACCACGGCAACCACAACAACCCTCAAAATCGCACGTGGTGTCATCCAAAACACGAGTACTAGATATTACGGTAAACAATCTGTAAATTATCATTTATATAACATATTTGTAGTATATTCTAACATGCCTATGGTTTCTAGGAGCCTATACCAGTTGGGTTATTTCACCCTGATGATAGTGATCGGACGGTTGCTCGAGGGATGCTCTATCCTCTAAAGGATGGTAAAATCCATGGAATTCCTCTACAACCCTCACACATGAAGGTTTCCGTGGATTCTTTTGTTCCAGAATTCTTTAATCTCAAAGTTTCGGTGCCTACTGAAGACATTGTCACATTAGGTCAAGCAAAAGGCAGTTTCATTCAATGGAATTTGTCAAAGATTCGAAAGATTACGAAGGCAATCCCTAATAAGGTTCCTAATAATACCCCTAATAAGGTGAACAACATGCTTCTATTTTCTTTATCTTTCGATTTATGATTTAATTAAATTTGTGTTTCTTTTAAATTCTTGATTTATTAACTATTTTTGTTCGTTAGGAAAATGAGGAGAAAAGAAATGAGTTGAAAAGAAAAAGAGAATTGCAAGAAAGAAGGGAAGAAGAAAGAGTAAGAAAATCAATAGAAAATGAATGACACAAAAGGAGAGAGTTATTGAAAGAACTCATAGACTTAAACGATGATTTGATGAGAAGAGGCGAGCATATAGAACATGGCTATAGAGATTGGATGCAACGAAACAATCCTTGTAAACCTTATGACTAGGGGTGGTAATTTGGGCCCGTTCAAGCAAACGGGTTGACGACCAAAAGTCATAAATTTATATAATTTTGAAATTTTCCGAAAAAACAATTTGTTTAATACACCATTTTGTAAATATTCAATTTTAAAAAAAAAATTATGTTCTATCTTAGTTTTTTACAATAAGTCAATTTAATTGTCCAACCCGTTTGGCCCGTTGGGTCAACATTGCCACCCCTGCTTATGACATAACAATTTTTCTCGAGGACAAGGTCTTTGGGTTTAAAAAAGAATTTTTTATCGCTATTGATCCCAATGATATGAAAGACCTATGGACCAACAACTGGTTGGATATAGGAGTTATATCTTGGTTTGAATGGTAAGTTATAATATATATATATATATATATATATATATATATATATATATATATATATATATATATATATATATATATATATATATATGTTATGGTCATTGTTTGTTATACTAAATAACTCATTAATATATCGTCATGATTTTAGGTCCCTTTATAAAAGTCTTTCCTTGAAAGCCAAAGAGCATATACTAGTTCTTATGCCAAATACTATTTGTGAACAAGGCATACAAGAAAATAGAGAGGGTGTGATATCATACTTGAAAGATCTCTTCTATGACAAGAATAACTGTCACATTCAGTTTTATTTGGGGGCGTATCATCAAAGGTACCCTCTTTTTATTTTTATGTAACTTTATTTGTGTAATTACTAATTATTTTTATGATTTATACATCCGATGAAACAGACGGTGTATATTTTGGATTCTCTAAGGCCTACCTACTCACAGATTGTTTGATGCAGTGAGTATCTTTTATGTTTGTTAAAATATTTAAAGTAGCAATGTTTACTAATATGCTTAATATTTATAGGGCACTTGGTGGTCAATTGAATTGGAAACTACTGAAGGTACTTTAGTATTAATTTAAAATAGCATTGATTGATTTAAATATATATTTTATGTATTTATTTTCTCTATTTACAACTAGTGCAACCAACAAAAAGGTAGCTGGGAATGCGGTTATTATACTCTCACGTTCATTCATGATTTTGTCACGAAGTACCAATACAACTTTCCGGCTAAAGTAGTACTAACATTTTTCAATTTTGAATGTTATATTACTAAAATATTATTGTTTCTAAAGTTTTTTTTATATTTTAGATTCCTTGGACAAGTATGAAAGCTTTAACAGAACAACAACTAGATGATGTTGTTAATCTTTGGCACAGTATATGTGAAATTAATGTTGTTGATGACGAGTGAGGTATGTAAACAAACTATAATGATTTTGACTCTCAAATTATTATATATTAGAGAAATATCATTGACAATAGCTCAATGAACTTATTAATATTTGACATATTGTCTTAGATTATTGATTAGTTTGCACATAAATATTGCAAGTATTAGATTACTTTAATTTGTAATGTTTGTATGGTATATTATTAAAATATCATCGTGGACCAACATGAACCTTTAACCTTGTTTTTTATATATTTGCATCGGATTAAGAGTAACGTGGAATTGATTTTGATGGGTTATTAAGTTTGTTTATTTGACTTAAAACTATTGTAGGACTTGACTTATCACAAGGCATTACATGAGCTGGGAAAGTTTTTGATTTTGAGTATTGCATCTGTATAGAATTTTTTTAAGTATTGCATTAATTTAGAAATTTTAGAAATTTTCGCTTTGTGTATATGTAACCAGATTTCATTTTCACATGGTGATATATACTGGTATTTGATGGGTTATTGTTCCAGCTTTGCTTTTGGTTGGTTGAATTGTATTGTTTGGTTTAATTTCAAATTTTTGTAGAAAATAAAATATATATACATCTTAGAAGCCGGGTCCAAATAGGCTTTGATAGATTCCATATAGGCTTGTATATATATATATATATATATATATCTAAGAAGCCGGTTTATAAAGGTTTTTTTGTGTGCTTATGGTACGCTTCCGAGTACGCATCTAAGGCAGCATAGAGTACGCTTTTTAAACCGGCTTCAATACTTTTAAGACCCCTTTAGAACAGCATGAAAGCTTTGAGACCTTCCAGTCCCCCCTCTTATAATCCGGTTGGTAACCGGTCTATATTCATTAGATAACCGGTTTTAAAACTCTTCCGTGTAATAGTGTTTCAACCTAAAACATCAAGAAACTTTCATTAATCCATCAAGGAAAATACCTAACTGAGTGTTTATAAAACTGCTTGATGTCTAGTTATACTATAAATACTAAATGAACCAATAACTAAATCATTCTGTTGGATCAAACAATAAAATATGCACAAGTTTTCTCAAACTAAACTTTATTAATAATCTTTGAAAGTACACAAATAAAACCTTTACAATTGATTCCTATTTATACTAATCTAAGAGGTACGTCCGAACCATCACAATGGTTCGTGGTGACTATTCGAAAAGTCACAACTCTTCACTTGTACTCCTTCATGAATGGTTGCGTCGTTTAGGAAGAGACGCAACTATTCATGTTTACTTTAATGCCAATGTGGTCCTTGAACTATTCTAAGTTACATATTTGTCTATTCTATTACAATTATTAACATAATAGGTACATTAATCAAGATTAACTAACATTCTCCCCGATAATCTTGAATTTTTTTTAGTAGTCTTTGTCTGCAACCTCCTATTCTTGTGTTTGTCTTCAACTCTTTCATCTTCTTTACAATTTCTCAACATCGTTAAGTTCTCTTAGCTTTCTCTGCATCTGTTTCTCAAATACCATGTCTCTGCTGAATCAAATTTGGGTTTCTCTAACCCGCTTTGAGACAAACGATGTACTCCTAATCAGTAATTCTCTTATTGAACTACTCCCAGTAATTCTCTTATTGAACTACTCCCGATCAATACTTCTATGTTCTCTTCTTTTGTTGACATAATCCCGATCAACTTCCCTCTATCTCTCTTTGGTCTAATCCCGACCAATTCTTCTCTCTATCTATCGTCTTGTTGATCTAAACCCGATAAATTTTTCTCTCTCCATTTTTGTTTTGTTATTGATCAGGGGAAATGTAGAAAGTGGCTAGAAGTTGGTTAGAGATTGCATGTTAAAAAGGAAGGGATAGGTCACGTAGTTGTCATGCTATTTTCATTCCTAAATTGTATTGGCTCATGCTTTAACATTGAGAGAGTGAATCTCCCTCGATATTACCATTCTGTTTTCTCCTTTAATGAATTCTTTCCTTCTTCTTCTTCTTTCTTTCTGAAATTACTTTACTGCTTGATTCATTCTTCATCATTGGTCCGACCTGCCGTTGACCTGCCGTGATGGAGACCCGTTTAGCGTTAGTGCAGAACCGCCTGGAACCACACGAAGAACATCTTCAACGTCTTCAGGCCGATGTGACAGAAATGAAGTCTTCTTTGTAGAAACTTGAAGCTGAAAGAGTGGAGGCTGGGAATTTCGTAAAGTGATGCTGGGTTGGATGAAACAACAAGGTAAGCAACAAGAATCAGGAGGTGGGATGAATTCTGGTGTTTTTTTAGTCTAGGGGTGGCAGTGGTGATCAGACTCCTATCAATAATTTTGGGGGGGTTACCATGGGCAGTAAAGAAGATCAAGTTACCGGAGTTCTACGGGTTTGATCCACAGGGGTGGATTCAGAAGGCTTCGCTATACTTTGACATTAATGAAACCCCTCATCATTTACGTATTCGTTTGGCATAACTAAGTATGGTGGGGGTGGCGCAGCATTGGTTTACGATTGTTCAACAGGTGCACGATTTACTTGCTTGGGATCAATTCCAGGTTGAGTTACTCGAGCGTTTCAGTGGTTTGGAGATTCAAAACCCTTTTGAACAATTAGCCACCATGGTACATTCTGATTCCATTCATGAATACATCGATGATTTCGAATATTTGTTATCCTTGGTCCCAAAATTGCATGAATCTCAATCATTAGGGTATTTCATTGCGGGGTTGCGGGATGAAGTTAAGAGGTGGGTTCGTTTAAACCGACCTCAAACACGTCTTGACGCAATGTATCTGGCCAAGGATGAGGAGGAGTTGCTTCGGGCGTCGAGTGGGAATCTATCCCACTTCGGATGGAACACATAATTCTGATGGTCCGAATTCGGTTGGTGATGACAATTCGGATGTGGACCGAAATGGATGTATGCAACGATAATGAATGGACCCACTTCGGATGGAACACATAATTCGGATGGGTACCGAATTCGGATCTCATCCGATTTCGAATGAACAGTACTGAAAGACTTAGGTGCTATTTGTTTTTTAAGAGGTTAAATGTCTGAAGTCTGAAAACCACATCTGAAATTAAGAGGTGGTCTTAAGATCTGAAATATGAAATTAAGAGGTGGTTTTAAGATTGTTTGTTTCATAATATGAAACATCTGAAAAATATTACTTAAAATATTATATCTAATTAATTATATATTATAAATGATTAATTTATAAAAATAAAATAAAATTATAATAATTAATATGACAAATATTTTTAAATTAGAATTAGCTGAACTTATATTTTAATCAACACCTCAAAAAAAGATAATTAAAAGTATAGTAATTAATATAATAAATAGTTTTAGGGTTTGTAAACTAAAAATAAAAAAAGAAACCTCTTAATTTTTTTCAGACCCAAACATTCCTCTTAAAATTAAGAGGTAATTTCAAAGGTTTGAACCTCTTAACTCTGAAACTAAACAAACAGTCTTAATTCATTCTAGATCTGAAGTTTAGACTTCAGACCCTTTTAAGAGGGTCTTAATGAAAAACAAACAAGGCCTTAGACTTAATGAACATTTGAAATTTCTCTGAAGGACCGAATTTGGATCAACAGTGGTCCGAGTTCGGATGCACAGTGTCCGAATTCGGTCGATGATTTGTGAAAAAATCTTGAAATTTGTCTATGTGGGACATCTGAAATCGGGGCTTGGTCCGAATTACAGCAGTTCCATAAATGAGTTCATGCAGCATGCAACGTGAACAATTAAAATTTTGATAAAAATGCATGAAAATAAAGATCCTAGACTAAAATCAAGTAACGAACAATTTATATAACTACAACTAATTAAACAAAACACATTAAATGACCTAAAATTAGTAAAAACCGAAATGAAAAACTACTAAAAATTTGAAAATCAAACATACAATATATGAAGTTAAATGCTGAAATAAAGATAGAAAATGGTTATCTTGTGATGCTGAAGTCGAAAGAAGCAAGAAAAACGAAAGAAAATGATGGACTACAAAGCTTGAATGATGGTTATGGAGGATTTGGCGGTGGGTTTACGTCGGCAGAGAAGAGAGAAAGAAGAAGAGACTTGAAGATGAAGATAGAGAAGATTGACCGTTGACCCACCTTTTTATTGCGCCTCGGGTCGGGTCGGGTCAGCAGGATCCGCGCCCAAATTGCTTGTGGGCCGCCAGTTTTGCAGCAAATCAAACAAAAATAACTTGGGCCTTAAGAAACAAAAAATTTTAAACAAAAATTTGGCCCAATTAATTTCATCTTTTTGTATTTTTTTTCTTTGAAACAAAAACAAATATGCAATTTGCAAAACAAAATATTTTTTGAGATTTTCTTTTAGCAATTAGGTTAAGACAAAAATAAAATAAAATAGATAAAATATTTTTGACTATTTGACAAATTTAAACAACTAAAATCTTTTTTGGGATTTTCTGATTAATTAATTTAGACTTTAAAATAAAATAAAGAATAACCAACCTAAAATTTAAAAAAAAAAATTAACTAATAAAACTAAAAAAGAAACCAAGAATTATAAAAATTAACATCTTAACTATACTCCCCCTCAAATAAATACCGCTTCCCTTCTTTTATCCTTTTCAGATTAAATTCTTGAACCTTTTTAGCCTTAAAGATACAGACAAACCTGGATTATGTTTGCGTCCCACTCAGTGATGAACAATTTACACAACAATTTGTCAGGGTCATTAATTATTAAAAATGTACATAGATAAGGAAATATTGAGTTTTAATTTTGTGACACAATCCTTCAATTTACATAACAGATATTTTCTAAAATAAAGGAATTTCAAACATGATAGATTGAAATAGAATTATTTAAGACAATATCTGATATTTAATTGGAAGGCGGATTCAACATGCCGATATGGGATACTAAAAACTGAAAACGAGGTTCGTCTAAAGCTTTAGCAAAGATATCCGCAAGTTGATATTCCGTGCCAACAAAATACAACTCAATGGTTCCCTTTTCTACGTGATCTTTAATAAAATGATACCTGATATCTATGTGTTTCGTTCGAGAGTGCTGCACGAGATTGCAAGAGATGGCAATTGCACTTCGAGAATCACAGTAAATTGGGATATTGGTGAGTGAGAATCCATAATCGCGTAATTGTGTTCTCATCCACAGCACTTGAGAGCAACAGCTTGCAGCTGCTACATACTCAGCCTCAGCTGTGGATGTTGAAACACAATTCTGCTTTTTGGAGGACCAACTCACCGGTCTGTCTCCCAAGAACTGTATTTGTTATGACATATTTTGTACATATTTTTAGTCATATTTTGCCTCGGATTTGGGTATTTTTGCCTTGAATTGTTTAAATACAACTCTGATTTGTCCATGTTTTGTGTTTCGCAGTTCGAAGGTTGCCTAAAGTGGAAAAGAATGGATATTGGATCCTATTTGTCATATTTTCAGCGCGACCGCGCCTACCTGCGATCAACTGAACTCGCCCATGCTCGTTATCTCGCTCGCGATCCTTTAAGCGCTGCCGCGATCACAGAAAAATATAAAAGTCAGCAGCCGTTTCGTTATTTTTTATGCATTTTTTAGACGAACTTTTTCACACATTTTAAGGTGCGATTAGTAGGTGTTTCGTAGTTTTATGTTTTCCAGCTTAGTTTAGGATAGATTAGGAAAGCATTCGGCTAGTAGAGTGGTTCAAGCATTCGGTTGCGGGATTTTCTCGTAGTTCATCCGGATTTTGGTACATTCTTTCCAATTTTTACTTCTGAAATTATTATGTTTAGTATAGATTTCGTTATTTCTGTAGTTTTTATCATGATTAGTGAGTACTTCATCCAAGCACTTGCTTGGTTACGTTTTTACATGGATTAATGAAGTATTTGATGGTTTTGGTTGAAAAGTGTTTGGTTCATTGATGTAATCTCGATTCATACGATTAATATGCGTAAAATCAGAATTGTAGTTGATATTCTAGCAATATTGTGATCATGATTATTGATTATTAATGCTGATTTTTATAAACTCAATCAAATTTAAGTGGTTTATTAATTGGTTGCTGTTTCTAGCATTATTGTGATTATGAGATGGTGATTAATTAATAAATTGTGAAATCATCGTATGCAAATTAATTCTTAGCAGTATTGTGATTATAGGATTAATTTAATCTTTGATTTCCTTAGAATTGATTGATGTTTATGCGGCTAAATTGAATATTTAGAGTTATTTCCGAGCGCTTGACGTGTAGACAGATTTAATCTCTAAAAGCTAGATTTAGTTGACTTAATTGATCGTAAAAGACATTTATTGTTGATTTTCACAAATTAATAGAAGATGTCCATGAATCGGTTTTACATCCAAGTTTCAAACTCTTAAGCTTAAAAGATTTTAAACAGTTGGATTTAATTCTAACTCAACCTTCTTTGACCAAAAACATCTTAAGTGTTTTTACACAATTTTACTTCGTTAATCCTAAAAGACGTAATCAAGTGAGTGTTGCTTTTTAATATACATCTGATATAAATCTGTGCTAGTTTTTGTTCTTATAAATTGTCATAATTTGTTAGATAGCATAGTTTTAGAAATTAAGGTTCTAAATCATCATCAACCCTTATCAATGGTTAGATATTAGTGATAATCTTAGTATCGGTATCTCGATCCTTTTTGCCGTTCCCTGAGTTCGATAATTCCCGAGGTTAGCTTCTAGCTATACTATCTACGACTGGTACACTGCCAGTGGTATTTGGTATAACTTAGGCTTTCTTCATTCTCTTGATTTTAATAGCCAAATACGCGAAAGATCAAATGGCGCCGTTGCCGGGGAACGGCTAGAGATATTGTGAAAAGATTTAGCTGGTAGATTAGCCGATCCTTCTTTTGGGATTTATCCCTTAGAAGTTCTTTTCTTGTTTTTCTCATCTTTTATCTATTCTATCCACCCTCTCAGTGTTTGTGTATGGTTTATGACTCGGAATTCCAATCCGCATGTTGTAAGTCCATATAACGAACCTGAAAGAACCTTTCATAACCGTCTTCGCCATCCTTCTCATCCTTTCATTGAGATTTTGTCTAGCTCGTCTGAATCTACTGACCAACCTGCCCCTCCGCTGGCTGACAGGAGTCATATTGATTTAGTTGTCGAGTTACCTCCAATCTCTCCTTCTTCGCCCTCTTCGCCTTCATCTGATTCATCTTCTTCTTTATCTCCCTCCGATAATTCTTCTGAGCCAAACATGGGCGACCGTCGCACCATGCTTGAGCTGAACCGACCGGTCACCGACGACTCGGAAGGTGCCATTGTCATCCCAGGTTTTGATGTAGTGAATTTTGAGCTAAAGTCCAGTCTTATCACTTTAGTTCAAAATAATGCTCAGTATTGTGGGATAGCATCTGAGGATCCTTACGCACACCTGAAGAAATTCAGGAAAGCGTGCGGTTCGTATAAGGTGAATCAAGTCCCGAAAGAGATATTCGATTGATGCTATTCCCGTACTCGCTTACTGGACGTGCTCTCACGTGGTACGATGCCCTTCCGTCCAATTCAATTCACACCTGGGATGAGATGGAGACACAGTTCTTATCAAAATTCTGTCCGCCCTCACGTACCACTCAGCTAACGAGTGAAATCTTAGGTTTCAAGCAAAAACCTGAGGAGTCATTACGTGATGCGTGGGATCGGTACAAGGAATCTATCATGAAGTGTCCAAACCATAATCTGACACTCAATCACCGAGTCAAAGTCTTTTATGAAGGTGTGCACCCGATGTATCATTCTTTGATCGATTCCGCTTGTAGTGGATCGGTTTACAGAAAGACACCTGAGGAGGCTGTTGAAATCTTGGATGACTTGGTGTTGAGTCAGCATCAGACACCTAGTGAGTATTTCGGATGGGGAGCATCAGATTCCAAGCAAGCCGCTGCAATAGCTGCACTCACAGCAAAAATTGAGCAGCTCACGCAGAATAGCCAACCACAAGCCATGCCAGCTCCCGTGCAAGCTGTGTATCCGTCGTGTGATGCTTGTGGTGGCCCACATTCGAGCTATGAGTGTCAGGCGGCTTACTCTTACCCCAATCAGGAGGAGGTTTACTATTCATCTGGCGATTCTGGAGGTGGCATGTATAAGTATGCTCACCCGAACCCGAACTATCCAAATTATTCCCAGAATCAGCCACCTCCTGGTTTCATGAATCCGAGACCACATATGCTTCAGAGACCCCAGTTTGCCTCTCATCAGGGATATAACCAGGGGCAATCTTCTTCTTCCTCCCACGGTCATTTTCAGCAGCATACTCGTCCACAACAATTCTATGGCCAGTCTGGTAGCCCTTATCAGAATCCTCCACGTCCTCAGGCTGCACAACAGCCACAAGAGAGGTCGAATTTAGAGGATATGATGATGAAGTTCATGGCTAACCAAGAGACGATCACAAGGAACCAGCAGGCTGCTATCAAGAATTTAGAAGTCCAAATTGGACAGATAGCTAAAGCACAGAATGAGCGACAGCCTGGTGGTCTTCCGAGTGATACCGTGCCAAATCCAAAGGCTGAAGCAAAAATGATCATCACGCGTAGTGGTAAGGAGACTGTCGGGCCATCACTTCCTCCCAATTCTGTTTCTCCCCCTATTGATTCTGTTGTTCTTGAGGATGATCCGGAGACTATTACGGACCAGGTGCACATTCCTAGTACACCAAGTACCGCACACGTCCCACCTCCGGCGATGCCTAAAGTCAGTCCTTACAAGCCTCCTATTCCGTATCCGAGCAGATTGCAAAAGGAAGTCAAGGATAAGCAATACGGCAAATTCCTTGGATTGTTCAAACAGTTACATATCAATATTCCTTTCATAGATGCGATTGCTCAGATGCCGAACTACGCAAAATTCTTAAAGGATCTGCTCTCAAAGCGTAAGAAGCTTGATGACTTGGACACAGTAGAGATGAACGCCGAGTGTTCAGCTGTGCTCCAAAACAAGCTTCCAATCAAGCAAGATGATCCTGGCAGTTTCACCATACCATGCCATATTGGTAATCTGCATGTTGCGAATGCCCTCGCTGATTTAGGAGCTAGCATCAATCTTATGCCCACATCTTTATATGCTAGACTCGGTCTCGGAGACCCAAAGCCCACTCGCATGAGTATTCAGTTGGCAGACCGATCAGTGAAATTTCCTAGGGGAATCGCGGAGAACATGCTGGTGAAAGTTGATAAGTTTGTGTTTCCCGTAGACTTTGTCATCATGGATATGCACGAAGACAGCTCTGTTCCTCTCATTCTAGGGCGTCCATTTTTAGCGACATCTCGTGCGATGATCGACGTTTTGGAAAGGAAGTTGACCCTTAGAGTGGGAGACGAGCATATCAGTTTTGATGTTGACAAAGCTATGCAGAGAGCTGATGATGCTGTGGAGTCGATTTGTTTCGTTCAATCCTATAGCTCTTCTGATCGAGAAATGCATGCTGAGTTTGATGATGAGACGCTTGTTAAGTCTATATTGATTGGGTATGAGAGATCCACTTCTTTTGAAGATGGCGAGTCTATCGATGATGATATATCTCTATGCCCATTATCTCTTGATTCCGATATGTCTATATGTCTCTCTGATTCCAGTGATAGCTTTCCTTTGTGCGCGATCGAGACATCTCCTACTCATGAGGAGATTGTTACGTTAGATCCAAAGGAAAGTATCAAAGCTAAATCCTCGATTGAAGACCCTCCGACTCTAGAACTGAAAGAGTTACCAGCGCATTTAGAGTACGCGTATCTGGAGGGGTCATCTCAGCTTCCGGTCATTATAGCCAAAGACCTGTCACCGGACGAAAAAGCGAGATTGATCCAGGTTTTGAAATCCCACAAGCAGGCCATCGCATGGAAAATCTCTGATATCAAGGGTATCAGTCCTGCTTATTGTACTCATAAGATTCTGATGGAGGAGGATTTCAAACCTGTGATTCAACCCCAAAGGAGGGTCAATCCAAAAATCCACGAGGTCATCAAGAAGGAAGTGTTGAAGCTTCTTGATGCTGGTATGATATATCCAATCTCTGACTCACCGTGGGTTAGTCCGATTCACGTGGTCCCAAAGAAAGGGGGGATGACCGTCGTTCTTAATGATAAGAATGAATTGATTCCATCGAGGACGGTCACGGGATGGCGAGTTTGCATCGACTATCGCAAACTCAATGATGCCACCCGTAAGGATCATTTTCCATTGCCCTTCATTGACCAGATGCTCGAAAGATTATCAGGGAATGAGTTTTATTGTTTCCTTGATGGTTTTTCGGGTTACTTTCAGATCCCTATCAGCCCCGAGGACCAGGACAAGACCACTTTCACATGTCCCTACGGAACGTTCGCATACCGGCGTATGCCATTCGGTTTATGCAATGCACCTGCGACGTTCCAGAGATGTATGGTAGCTATCTTTAATGATATGCTAGAAAAGAGTGTGGAGGTGTTTATGGATGATTTTTCTGTGTTCGGTAGTTCTTTTTCTGCGTGCCTTGCAAATCTAGACAGTATGCTTGCCCGGTGTGAGGAGGCCAATTTGGTCCTCAATTGGGAAAAGTGTCATTTTATGGTGCGAGAAGGAATTGTTCTCGGGCACAAAATCTCGGCTAAGGGTATTGAGGTCGATAGAGCTAAGATCGAGACTATTTCTAAGCTACCTCACCGTACTTCTGTTAAAGCGGTTAGAAGTTTCCTTGGGCATGCCGGTTTTTATCGGCGGTTTATTAAAGATTTCTCATTAATTGCCCGTCCCATGACAAGACTATTGGAAAAGGATGCCACTTTCGATTTTGATGATTAATGTGTGCATGCCTTTGATACTCTAAAGGAAAAGCTTGTTTCTGCCCCCATTATGGTGGCTCTAGATTGGGAGTTACCATTTGAGCTGATGTGTGATGCCAGCGATTATGCTGTGGGGGCAGTATTGGGACAAAGAAAGGAAAACCGTTTTCATGTTATATATTATGCTAGCAAGACTCTCACTGATGCTCAGCGAAATTATACTACTACTGAGAAAGAGCTGCTAGCAATAGTATATGCATTTGATAAGTTTAGGTCTTATCTGATTCTCTCAAAGACAGTGGTTTTTACCGATCACTCTGCTTTGAGATATCTCTTTCAGAAGCAAGATGCCAAGCCCCGTCTGATTCGATGGATTCTGCTCCTTCAGGAGTTTGACATCGAAGTCAAAGACAAACGTGGGGCCGAGAACTTAGCTGCCGACCACCTAAGCCGTTTAGAGAATCCTTCACTTCTTCCTCTTGATGATTCTGCAATTAAGGCGTCTTTCCCAGATGAGTCCCTTTGCTCGGCACATACGATTGACGAATGCCCTTGGTTTGCGGACTACGCAAACTATCTGGTGGGTAATGTGCTCGTCAAAGGACTAACTCATCAGCAACGAAAGAAATTCTTCAAAGATGTGAAGAATTATTTTTGGGATGACCCTTATCTCTTCCGAGTTTGTGCCGATCAGATTATTCGGCGTTGTGTTCATGGTGATGAGGCTATGCAGATCTTATACGCATCCCACATCGGTCCCACTGGGGGACACCATGGTGCAAATACCACAGCTCGGAAGGTATTTGATGCAGGATTCTACTGGCCTACGATCTTTCAGGATGCTAGGGAGTTTGTGAAAGCATGTGATGCTTGTCAGAGAAGTGGAAACATATCAAATCGCCAAGAGATGCCCCTCACTACCATTCAGATCTGTGAGATATTCGAAGTGTGGGGTATTGATTTCATGGGACCATTCCCGTCCTCTCGTGGATGTAAGTACATCCTTGTTGCTGTCGACTACGTGTCGAAATGGGTTGAGGCACAGGCGCTCCCCACTAATGACGCACGTGTAGTCGTTTCCTTTCTGCGAAAGCTATTTGCCAGGTTCGGTGCTCCTAAAGCTATCATTAGTGATAGAGGAACGCATTTTTGCAATTCACAGTTCTCTAAGGCCTTGGAGAAATATGGAGTTACTCACCGATTAGCGACTCCATATCATCCGCAAACAAATGGCCAAGCTGAAGTGACCAACCGTGGTCTCAAGCGAATCTTAGAGAGAACAATAGGTGAGCATAGGAGTAGATGGGCTGACAAGCTCGACGACGCGCTTTGGGCATTTAGGACTGCTCACAAAACGCCTACCGGACTTACACCTTATAGGCTAGTTTATGGCAAAGCGTGTCATCTTCCTGTCGAGCTAGAGCATAGGGCATATTGGGCTTTACGTTGGTCTAATTTTGATTTGTCAAGCGCAGGTAATGAAAGGAAGTTGCAGCTAAATGAATTGGATGAGCTACGGGAGGACGCCTACACGAATGAGTCGATCTATAAGGCGAGGATGAAGAGACGGCATGATGAGCAGATATCTACCAAGGAATTCAGCATTGGCGACAAGGTGCTATTGTACAATTCACGTTTGAAGCTGTTTCCAGGTAAGCTTAAGTCTCGATGGTCGGGACCATTTACTGTTTCCCAAGTGTTTCCCTATGGGACGGTCGAATTAGAACATTCATCGGGAAACTTTAAAGTAAATGGGCACCGACTAAAGCTTTATACTGATCCATCCATCGAGCAGGTTTGTGAGGCTACATTTAGCCTGGCCCCCGTCTCAGTTTGATTATCTTGGGGCCGAGTCTAGCTGGAGGCTCGAGTTTGCATTCTAGCGCTTGCGGGAGGCACCCCGTCAATAATGATCACCTTATTTTATTGTTCATTGTTAATTCTGTCTTTCGTTTTTGCATATTTAATAAGTTGAAGTCCTTCTTCGACTAGTTCATTTGAATTCTTTTTACATATATTTGATTGTCTTAGTTTATATAGGTCTTAGACTGTTTTCGCATTAAATAAGTCCCCTTTGCATTGAGTTTGTGTCTTAGGATTGCATGCTCGATGTTATTGGTGTTTTCTTCAAAGGTTATAAGCTTAATTTCCTTCTTGCAATTGCCTTTTGACTTTTTGAGTCTTGTTTAGCATAATTAAATTCTCAATTGCTTGCATCTCGTAGCTTAATTTCTTTTGCTGTTTAGCTTTAATAAAGCCTATTCATAGCATCTTTTACTTACTTGGTTCGTTGTTTCGTTATTTCAGGTTTTCGGGTGCTTAATTCAATAAAAGTGTGAAGGCAGTTTGACTTTTTAAAAGTCAACTCTGTTTTTTTTTTACTTTTCATAAGTCCTTTGCATCTAGTTAATTCATAGTTTTCATTCGATTGCATGTTATAAATTCTCTTGCATTTGTTCATTTAGCTAATTCTAGGTTTTTGGCAATGCGTTGGGCTTTAATTTTATCATAATTGCTTAGCAATTGTCGCATGCATTTTTTTTTTTTAATTTTAGTCCTAAATTTCGTTGCAAGTTGGCCGCAATTGTAGTCACAATAAAAGCTTAAAGTTTTGATCAATGTTAGAAGGTTGTTTCCAGTCTAGTGTGGGGTAATAACTGAGTTGGTTAGGTCATTTTGGTTGAATTTGGAGATTTACACCTCTGGACTCTGCTTAAATCCAACTGATTGCATAATTCTGGAAAAGAGTTCATCGCGGCCGCGTTGGGATGATCACGACCGCGCTCAAATGAGCGGGAAACAAATAAATATCTACTTACATCGCGGCCGCGCTTGGATGAACTCGGCCGCGCTCGCTTTTCTATATAAAGGAGCAGATCGCGGATCATTCTTTCTTTTCCCGCACTCACACATTCTTCTTGCGATTTTCTTTCGGGTTTCATAGGTTGCGATTCTTGCTTCATTTCTTGCATTTTCACTCGATTTCATCATAATCATCAGTCGAGGCTGGACCATGGCAGTGATGTTTGCTGGCATTCAATTCAGTTTCATCAGTCTAGATCCGCCTGGCAGTTTTCAGCATTTCAGGGAGTTTTTCTGTTCTTATTTATCGCTCATTTCCATACTTGTGCTTTTTGATTGACATTGAGGACACTGTCTATTTTAAGTGTGGGGTGGGGTGATAAAATTGGCATTTTTTGAGTTGCTTGTCCAAAGTTAGCCTGCTTTAATACATTTTATGCATTTGAATCTTATACTTAGCAAATTTTCATATTTATCTCTCATTTTGATGTGCGTTAGACTCTTTAGTAATATTGTTCTGTTTGGACTGTATGCGAGACTATAGTTGTGAGTTTGATGTTGTTTGAACAATGAGAGACGTTTGATGACATGTTGTGACTTTTTGAACCGAAATAGCATGGATATAACGCATAGTACCCTTTACATTTCTTGCGTGAGATTTTGAGCCATATAGCATCATCATTATGCTCATTTTCGTTTGATGTGTGTTTATGCCTGTGTTGATAAATAAAAGTAGAACTTGAGTTTAAATTCATGTCAAAATCACGATTTTTGAAAATTTAGCACACAAATAAAGGCAACTTTAGGATATCCCATTTTTAGCTTTCTTTTGTTCATCTTCACCCTTTTATTTCCCATAGTTCCCTTTTCGAGCCTTTTACCTTTCATTTTCGGTGACACCCCCATTATTAAGCCTTTATTAGCCTTTTTGCTTGATTTTACCCTTATTTGGGATCTTGGTTAAGAAGCAGCAGTTTTTTATCTGGATTTGTTTGGTTTACGTTATTGAGCGTTTATGCATATTCTTGAGTATTTTGAGAGTATGTTAGCTTTATGGTGCTCCCCGTTGCTTTTTCATACGGTCTTTGCTAATCTAAATCGTTGAGCACCGATTTTAGTTATGTATTGACAGTGGTTTTTGAGCTTCGGTCATGACAGCTTATATGGTCTTAGAATCCAAGGATATTATTCTGAGAAAAGCAGAAAGAAAGAAATAAATAAATAAAAAAAAAAAGAGAAGAAAAGAAAAGAAGTAATAAATTCCTGGGATTTATGATGATTATAATCCAGTTGAGGGATGTTTTGGTACTGTGTACAGATAGCTTTTAGTTTATGTTTTTGAGATTCTTATTTAGTACAGTTTGAATTCTAGTTATATTTAGCTGCTGTTTCTTTAATCAGATCTTTTCCATTCTTGTTTACACCGGTTTTTCCCATATTATCCATTCCCTTAGCCTAAGCCCCCTTTACATCCCATAAGTCCTTTTTGTGCTAAGCTTTCATTACATGTGATGAAGATGTGATTTACTTTCAAGCCTATGCTATTATTGTTGACATTTTTGGCACCGAGTGGATGTTTGTGCATATACACACATTAGCCTATACACGTATGAGTGTTGAGTGATATCCTTGTGAGGTGTTAGTTCATGCTGCTAGGTTCGAAAGTATCCGACATGTTAATTCATAGTTTTTGCGTCTCTTGGTTTAGATAGCTCATTCTTGTGATTTTTAGTTTTTATTACTTTCTTTTACGGATCTTTATTGCTATGGAGTCTAGATGCGCGATATATCTGAGAGGTATGTGAAATGATGCTTAGTTTAGGATATTTTTGAGCAGGTTTGCTTGAGGACAAGCAACGCTCAAGTATGGGGTTATTTGTTATGACATATTTTGTACATATTTTTAGTCATATTTTGCCTCGGATTTGGGTATTTTTGCCTTGAATTGTTTAAATACAACTCTGATTTGTCCATGTTTTGTGTTTCGCAGTTCGAAGGTTGCCTAAAGTGGAAAAGAATGGATATTGGATCCTATTTGTCATATTTTCGGGCTAAGCCGACCTCCCTTGGAATTCTGTTGACTTTGACCAAGTTGACCTGATCGCGGCCGCGACCGATTCAGCGCGACCGCGCCTACCTGCGATCAACTGAACTCGCCCATGCTTGTTATCTCGCCCGCGATCCTTTAAGCGCTGCCGCGATCACAGAAAAATATAAAAGTCAGCAGCCGTTTCGTTATTTTTTATGCATTTTTTAGACGAACTTTTTCACACATTTTAAGGTGCGATTAGTAGGTGTTTCGTAGTTTTATGTTTTCCAGCTTAGTTTAGGATAGATTAGGAAAGCATTCGGCTAGTAGAGTGGTTCAAGCATTCGGTTGCGGGATTTTCTCGTATTCATCCGGATTTTGGTACATTCTTTCCAATTTTTACTTCTGAAATTATTATGTTTAGTATAGATTTCGTTATTTCTGTAGTTTTTATCATGATTAGTGAGTAGTTCATCCAAGCACTTGCTTGGTTACGTTTTTACATGGATTAATGAAGTATTTGATGGTTTTGGTTGAAAAGTGTTTGGTTCATTGATGTAATCTCGATTCATACGATTAATATGCGTAAAATCAGAATTGTAGTTGATATTCTAGCAATATTGTGATCATGATTATTGATTATTAATGCTGATTTTTATAAACTCAATCAAATTTAAGTGGTTTATTAATTGGTTGCTGTTTCTAGCATTATTGTGATTATGAGATGGTGATTAATCAATAAATTGTGAAATCATCGTATGCAAATTAATTCTTAGCAGTATTGTGATTATAGGATTAATTTAATCTTTGATTTCCTTAGAATTGATTGATGTTTATGCGGCTAAATTGAATATTTAGAGTTATTTCCGAGCGCTTGACGTGTAGACAGATTTAATCTCTAAAAGCTAGATTTAGTTGACTTAATTGATCGTAAAAGACATTTATTGTTGATTTTCACAAATTAATAGAAGATGTCCATGAATCGGTTTTACATCCAAGTTTCAAACTCTTAAGCTTAAAAGATTTTAAACAGTTGGATTTAATTCTAACTCAACCTTCTTTGACCAAAAACATCTTAAGTGTTTTTACACAATTTTACTTCGTTAATCCTAAAAGACGTAATCAAGTGAGTGTTGCTTTTTAATATACATCTGATATAAATCTGTGCTAGTTTTTGTTCTTATAAATTGTCATAATTTGTTAGATAGCATAGTTTTAGAAATTAAGGTTCTAAATCATCATCAACCCTTATCAATGGTTAGATATTAGTGATAATCTTAGTATCGGTATCTCGATCCTTTTTGCCGTTCCCTGAGTTCGATAATTCCCGAGGTTAGCTTCTAGCTATACTATCTACGACTGGTACACTGCCAGTGGTATTTGGTATAACTTAGGCTTTCTTCATTCTCTTGATTTTAATAGCCAAATACGCGAAAGATCAGTATTCCTCCCGACGTGCTTTTTCTGTCAACTCTACAACCTGTAAAATCAGCATCTGAAAAGGCAGTAAGATTAAAATCGGTTCCCTTTGGATACCATAGACCAAGATCGGGTGTACCCTTGAGATAACGAAAAATGTGTTTTACCGCAGTTAGGTGTGATTCTTTTGGATCGGCCTGAAAGCGAGCACAAAGACATGTTGAAAACATTATATCAAGCCTACTAGCTGTCAGATACAGTAAGGATCCTATCATCCCTCTGTAAGTTGTATTATCGACACTTTTCCCAGAAGGATCAGTGTCTAACTTACAGTTGGAGGCCATGGGAGTTGCGATACTCGTGCAAGAGCCTAACTTATACTTCTTGAGAATGTCAAGAGTATATTTCAACTGGTTCACAAAAATCTCATTCTCAAGTTTTTTGACTTGTAATCCGAGGAAAAATTCATTTCCCCCATCATACTCATCTCGAACCTGGACTCCATTAGGGCTGAAAAATCCTTACAGAAATTACTGTCAGTAGATCCAAATATAATGTCGTCGACATATATTTGTACCAGCATTATGTGTGGGCCTTCCTTTTTCGTGAACAGAGTTGTGTCCACCACACCTTTGCTGAAACCGGCAAAGATAAGAAAATTAGATAGACTATCATACCATGCACGAGGTGCTTGTTTTAAACCATAGAGGGCTTTGTCTAGCACATAAACATGGTCAGGTTTATGTGTGTCGACAAATCCTTGTGGTTGTTCAACGTACACCTCTTCGTTAAGTTCACCGTTAAGAAAGGTTGTCTTGACGTCCATCTGGTACACTTTGAAGTCCTTGTGTGCCGCGTACGCCAAGAAGATTCTAATTGCTTCAATCTGTGCAACTGGAGCGAAGGTCTCGTCATAATCTATCCCTTCTTGTTGTCGGTAGCCTTTGGCAACAAGTCTCGCTTTATTCCTTATCACAATGCCGTTCTCATCTCGTTTGTTCTTAAAGATCCACGTTCCGATCACTGTACGGTCTTTTGGTTTGGGAACTAACCGCCATACTCTGAGCTGTTCAAACTGGTTGAGTTCTTCTTGCATTGCAACTATCCAGTCTGGGTCTTTTAGGGCTTCATCCACACGAGCGGGCTCTATCATACTAAGGTATGATGCGAAGAGACATTCATTAGCAGACGCCCTACGTGTTTGGAATCCAGTTGAAACATCACCAATGATCTGATCGGTCGGGTGACTTCGGGTCCATTTCGTCTCGTGTGGAAGTGGTGCTCGGGATGGAATCTCAGTGGTTAAAGTGGGGATGGATGAAGATTCATGGTCAATGGTTTCAAGTGATGGTGCCACTGGTTCCGGTTCGAGTTCCGAGTGTTCAGATGAAGGAAGGATATTTGGCATTATATGAGAGGGTATTACAAGAGTAGATTCAACTGCGGATGTATCAGTGAATGATGTTGATGGATGAGGGTATGATGTGGATGAAGATGGAGCGGATAAACTTTGTGGTGCAGTTGAATTGGATGGATTACCTGCATTATTGACAACATTAGACACATTAGCATTAGGACCGAAAAATTCTACGTAAAAAGGATCAAACAAATTAACTAAATCGGAAGAAGAAAAAGAAGTAGGATGAGTAGAAGAGTCTCCAGGCATTTGTGTAATGCGAGGTCCTGTATGATCAACTTCGGGTGCCAGTTCAGCCAACTCATCAAATGTGACATGCACACTTTCATTGGCTGTCCTGGTTCGGGTATTGAATGCACGATAAGCCTTCGAGTTGGATGAGTATCCAATGAAGATAGCTTCATCCGCTTTTTCGTTAAATTTCCCGAGGTTGTCTTTATCGTTCAGCACATAGCACCTGCAACCACATACACGTAAGTACTTGATAAAAGGCACTTTATCCAGAAAGAGTTGATAAGGACTTTTATTGAAGCGCTTATGGATAATGGAGCGATTCTGTGTATAGCAAGCTGTTGATACAGCTTCGGCCCACAAGAATGGAGGTAGCTTTGAGTAGGTTAGCATTGTACGAGCGGCTTCCACAAGGGTACGGTTACGCTTTCCATGACTCCATTTTGTTGTGGTGTTCTAGCAGCAGAGTATTGATGCTGAATACCTTTGGATCGAAGGAAGCCCTCAACTACCGAATTCTTGAACTCCGTGCCGTTATCGGATCTGATTGATTGAACTGACAGCTGTTGTTGGGTTTCGACACTCTTTATAAAATCTATGATTTCTTGAGCCGTCTCATCCTTGGATCGCAAGAACTTAACCCAGGTATATCGTGAGTAGTCATCAACTATAACCAACACATATCGCTTCCCATTTGCGCATCGGTCCGCATAAATCCATCTGAAGTAACTCCAATACTCTTTTCGTTGATGGTTCGGGTTTTGGTTTGTGAGATGATCGTTTCATCTTTCCTTTCTCACAAGCTCCACAAAGATGGTCTTTTTCATAACGCAATTCAGGCAGACCTTTGACCAGTTGTTTCGCAGCCAGCTTGTTGATATTGTCAAAGTTCAAGTGGGATAGCCTTTGATGCCACAACAAAGAGTCTTTTGAAGAGGCTTTTGATAAGAGGCAAATTCTATCCTTTACTATGAGCTTGGCCACGTCTATAGTGTAAAGGTTAGAGTTACGGGAACCGGATAAGATTTCTTTGCCATCCATACTCTTTACACGGCAGTTCTTAGCCCTAAACGTTACCTCTAGTCCTTTATCACAGAGCTGTCCTATGCTAAATAGATTGTGTGATAATCCCACAACATAATCAACGTCCTTGATGACTAGGTTATTCAAGACTAAGTCCCCGTAGCCTTTTATATGAGCCTGATGGTTGTTCCCGAATTTTACTGTTCTGCAATATTGTTCAACTACGTTGGACAGCAATTCTGTTCTCCCAGTCATATGCTTGGAGCAACCCGAATCCATATACCAGATGGATTTAGCCTGAAAAACAAATAAATTCATATAATGAAAAACTATATGCATTCAACCAAATCCATCTTTTATTCACAATCAAACCGTGTTCTGAACCGAGATGTTCAGAAAACATGATGAGTTAAGACCGGGTCCTGAACTGTGTGCACAGAAGCCAAACGTGTCGGTTTAAGCACAACCGACAAGCAGAAGAACGGGTCCTAGTCTATGGTAACTAGAAGCCAATTCATTGAAGAACGAGTCTTGATCAGAAGTAGCCAAGAACCATCTGCATTAAGATCACACAACTTTGGGTACCCATCTCAATATGGGTCCGTTTTTGTTAGGAGTTCCAGGTGTATATGTCACGTGTGCAGTATTAGGAACCCATTTAGCATTTATGTGTGGTCCGGATGCATAGCCTTTTGGAATCCATTGAAGATTGGATTTATTAGGCTTTGGAACCTTAGGCGATGAAATTACCCTCGGTTTTTGACTTTTTGAGACCTTTTTGACTTTTTTCTTTGGTTTTGGGACTCGGCAAAGGACAAGTCTCATTTTTATTTGTGGCTGATGATGCAACATTTTTTATTTTCTTTTTCTGAATTCTTTTAGCAGGATATGGCACATAAGCATTCATTTCAGGAACCTGACGTCTATAACGAGTTGGACATAACTTAAACAATTCACTGAAAGAGTACTTTAAACAGATAGAAGAATTCGTTACATCGTTACACACATTGTTTTCTGAGATTACAGGTATCCTATCTCTAGAAACAAATTCACTTGGCATTAAAGCCTTCTTCACAAAAAAACTTGAAAAATCCAGCATGGTGGTCCTAGGAACTCTTCTTACATAATCTGTAGGAACAAAACGATTAGAGTTAGTATGCATGGAAGATTTAGACTTTACAGAATTTTTGTTGGTGAGTGGGTTTCTTAAAAGACTTGGATTGAATCTGAGTCTTTTTAGAAACCTCATTTTTAAACGGTTTTGAGCACTCACCTTTATAAATGATAGAAGAAGTTTCAGCTTTAGTCTTACCTTTGTTGGATGACACACATGGGATTTTGGTGGAATGAGAATCTGTTTGTTCTTTTGAAAAACCTTTCAATGTTTGAGAGACCATGTCAAATTTTTCTCTGTAGACAGTTAATTCCACAGATTGTTGAAAAGTTTGATTTACCAATTTTTCTTCACTCTTAAGAAGAGCTTCTTGAAAATCAAGAGCTTTCTTTTGAGTTGACTTTAATTCCTTTTCTAAAACAGTTATTTGATGTTGAAGAACTTTGTAGGAATATAAAGTCGAGGAATTGGTTTTTCAGGTTTTGTTTTCAATTCAGCTTCTGAATAAGTTGACAAGAAGTCTTCCTCTAAAGTGGGTACTCTAGAAGGATAACTCTCGTTAAGTTCTTCATATTGAAAAGATATTTCTTTTTCTTTATTTTCAACACGTTTCTCATTCTCTTGGTTTAAAACTTCTTTTGATGACTCAAAAAAGAAAGATATAAGTCCAGCTCCCATATAATTCATGTCATAAAATAAAGGTAAAACTCTTTGAGCCTTTTCCAAATATTTAGGATTTTTAAACCTATTCCTTGTTTAGAATGGTAAAACCTAGTTTCTTTGGGCTGATTCAAGTGAATAGTTTGTTCAGTTTGATCCCTTTTTAAAAATACATCGTCAAGGGTCTTTATTCGTGAGTACAAACTTATTCTTTCTTCTTCAATCATTTTATATTTTCTAAATTGTCTATATTTTCCATACTTACTGTCTCTAATTGTTTTGAAAGTACAGATATTTCTTCTTTTAAGAGAGTTTTTCATTAGATAACCTATCCATACAAGATTCAAGGTATATATTCCTATCCTGAACATCTACTTTTTCGATTAGCATCTGTTTTATGACATTGTGATTAGTTAACCACTTTGATTGATATAATTCAGACGACTCTTTTAAAGTTTGAGCTAGATGTTCAGCTAGCACACACTTTTCAGTTTCAGCGTTTAAACTAGCTTCTAGATCAAGTATGTGTGTGCAATGTACATTCAGTATTTACGGATAAATTATTTACATGCTCTTGAATGTAACAGGAATATACCTCTTGTGTCTCTGAACCGGATGACGAACATTCGGGATCGTCGGATTTAGCCATCAGACATGCTGGTGGATATGTCATTGTCTCCCCCTCATCAGCATTGTCTAAACTTGAAGTAGTTGAAACGTCATAGTGATCCAATCCCAGACGATCAACCATATAGTAGTTCTTCCCCTTATCATCCTCCTCGTCGGTATCTTCAGCATCCCAGTTTAGTCTTCCTGGGCGACGAGAGCCATGGCATCGGTTCGTTTCTTAGCGGCTTCCAATTTCTGCTCATAGTAGCCTACGTCCCTGTCATACTTGTTATTACATTCCCGAGCAAAGTGGCCTGGTTTCCCACATTTGTAACAGAGACCCTCTTCGGCGCCCTTTGGTTCATCGGCTCTGGGTCTGTCATCCCTCCTTTCCACCGGCCTCTTGTCGGCGTGGCGAGGTTCTCGGCTTTCATCTCTCTTTTTATCCCGACGATCATACTCTCTTTGATCGTCCCTGTGGTCATCCCTACGGTCATCACAACGATCGTCCCTTTGATCATAGTCTCTCCTGTCATCCCTACGATCATCACGCCTATTGTCTCGCCTTTCATACCGGCGATCATCTCGATAGTCGCGTCTATCGTCGTACATCCTCTCATCCCTGTCATCCCTGCGATAGTCATCCCGACGATAATCATCGCATCGTTCATCTCTCCTGTCATCTGAGTACCTCCGCGGACCGGTGTCATAGCGAAGCTGATTGTTAGTCTTGTGGGAAAAACGTCGTTGTTGGAGGCGATTGGTCCACAAGGCTATTTGTTCTTGAATAACGGCTTCTTCCTCATCCATTACCTCACGCGGAGGAGAAGCATACCTGTACTGTGACGATGATGAACCTTGTGCAAAAGATGCAGTGGGAATATTCGTGTTGGAGATCAAGGCTAGGGAATCATTTGGTTTAATGCTGGTGTTAGCACATAGCAGCAAGGATGCGAGTTGATTTGCCATCTGTTTCTGGTGATCCACATCACCTTGATACTTTTTCAGCACTTTGAAGACGACATTGATCGATACTTCAGGAATATTCAGGACTCGTCGTGTGGCCCGGCATGCAATCTGCCACTCGGGGGCTAAGGCCGAAAAGAACTGGATGTTTATGTCATCCTTGTCCTTTTTGATGTGCAGTTTGTTTAACTCATATAGGACTGCACAAAAATGGTAAAGGTAGCCTGCAACGACTCCCCGTCTTTGGCTCGGAATTCGGTAAATTTAGCCTTAGCTTCCTCTATTTTAGCGCGGTCATCTAGATCTGCCCCCAGCATTTGTACTTCTAACTCGTCCCACATCTCTTTAGCAGACATTTTGCTGTCTACTCCGACTAAAATATCAGTGGGGAGGGCCTGATAAATCAGGTATTCGGCCCTCTTATCGGCATGCTGCCTGTCTCTCACAGCGTCATTAGCGGGTTCTCTCTCAACCTTAGATGCGAGGACAGGGGGTCAGCCTCGGGTCTAGCCGCGATTTCCCGATAGTAGATAACGGGGCCCTCAGATATGGATTGAAGCATAAGGTTTCCGTTGACTTGCATACTGACAAACTTTAGGAACCGGGACTACCATTGTTCATACTCGTCAGGATACAGAATAGGTGGTCTGTTCTCGGATCCGAGTACTAGAGCTTCACGAGACATGATTGAGTGTGCTGATTGAACGAAGATCTTGAAGGTGGAAACTTGAATCGGATGGACTGGACTACGGATGAATAGTACACTGGATGGTACTGATTCGGATCTAAGTACTGAGTTCAGATGGAGCAGAATTCGGATGGATAGTAGTTCGGACAAGAACCGAATTCGGATGAATACTTGGTTCGGACAGGGACCTAGTTCGGATGATTGAAGAAGGATGAACCGAATTCCGATTGACCGGATTCGGATGAACAGTGCTCACTTCGGATGAACAGTGCTTACTTCGGATGGATGAAGGAACCGAATTCGGATGGTCCGGATTCGGGTGAACTGTGTCTAATTCGGACGAACACTTAGGAAAGTGTCCAGGAAGGGGGACCGAATTCGGATGGTCCGGATTCGGTTGGTCTGAAATGGAAATGGTCCGAATGAGAATTTAAATTAAAGCACAAGACAGGTTATGAAAATGAAATTGCCTAATCTGGACTTCGGATGGTCCGAAGTTCGGATGGGACCGAAACAGGGTCCGAAATGGCAATAGGATGGTCCGAAATACACCTAAAATTGGTCCGAAATGGACCGAAATAAGGTCCGAGGTAGTCCGAAATTGGGTCCGAAATGCTACAATATGGTCCGAAATACAGCAGATATTCAACAGATATTCAATTTTTCAGAACAGTTCAGACTACGATTTGAGCAGATTTTTGGCCTAAATTTGTTTCTAAATGATTGGGTTCCTATTTTAAACACTTTTTAGGTTTTAAAATATACCAAAACACTTAAAAATCATTAAAAACTGACCAAAAACCATAGAAAACCCATATATTTAAACTTTAAAAACAACCGATTAAATGATGATTTTGATGGAAAGATTGAACCTAATAAGCTCTAAATCAGTAGAAGATGATAATGTGATGATTATGTTACAATAATAGCACAAAAACAGCAAAAAAGAGAGGATTAAAAGGAGCTAACCGAGAGAAAAATGAAGAACACGATGATGATGAAGAAAACCCAGCAGAATCCGATTCTTTGAATGTCGAAATCCACCTTTTTAGCTCTGATACCAATTGTTGTAATGTAATCCCAGTATAAATCAGCACATGGATGTTTCTTTAATCACTCACAAAAAGAATCAAGACTCAATAATTGTGTAGTGACGAAGAGACAAAGAGAATGTTGGGAGAATATCAAAAGTGGCGGCTGCAATATTCTTGTGTATTCAACCGTGTGTCAATATTACAACCCTAGGAGCCTACTTCTAGGCTCCTTTAATTAACTATCAAGGATTGTCACAAATGGTTCTTGAACTTTACATTGAAATAAACTAATAAGGGAAATAAATACAAGACTAGCATTAACTAAATAATTATTACAAAATAAGTCCACATGATCGAAAGTTAATATCTAACATCTACACATACCAAAAGAGTCAAATTTTTGTTGCAACAACGCATCACTTCTCCTGATCAACAGAATTAGGTGGCTAAATTGTTGGGCTACATTTTTGATATTCAGTACAAGCCACGCAGGGAGAATAGGGCAGCTGATGCATTATCTCGAAGAGCGGATTCACGTGAATTTTCTTCGTTATCATCTGCTCCCTTGTGGCTACAGGGTGCTGATTTAATGAATGAGACGCGTGCTAATACGGAGCTCCAACGTCTTCAAACTGCTTGCCTAAACAACCCAAATTCTCATCCTGGGTACTCGGTTCGCCAGGGAATTCTTTACTACAAGGATCGCCTCGTGATTTCTCGTAATTTGAAATTTATTCCTCTTCTTTTGGAGGAATTCCATCAATCAGCATCAGGTGGACATTCGGGGTATTATCGTACTAATAGGAGGCTGGCTGCGAATTTGTATTGGCCAGAGAGATGGTCAAGGATGTCAAGAAGTTTGTGCGTGCTTGTGACATATGTCAACGTTGCAAAGCGAGTTCCGCTCTGCCCGGTGGTCTGTTGCAGCCATTGGACATTCCAGAAGCAATTTAGGAACATTTATCTATGGATTTTGTTTTGGGGTTGTCAAAATCTAAAGGGTTTGAGGCGGTGCTAGTGGTGGTGGATAGACTCTCAAAATATAGTCATTTCATACTTTTAGAACATCTGTATACTGCTAAAATTGTGGCTGACATCTTTGTTCGGGAAGTTATTCCCATCATGGTATGCCGAAAACCATTGTGAGTGACAGATCCTTTGTTTTTTTGGAAATTTTTGGCAGGAGATTTTCCTTTCACAGGGCACCAAGTTACTCATGAGTTCTGCATACTATCCTGAAACGGATGGAGAAACTGAGGTAATTAATCGTTGTTTAGAAGCCTATCTTCGATGTTTTGCAACGGATCAGCCTCGGAGGAATTGGTCCTCCTGGGTTCCTTGGGCAGAGTTTTGGTATAATTCAACCTTTCATAGTTCCACGGGCAAAACTCCCTTCGAGGTTGTGTATGGCAGAAAACCCCCATCGATTGTTCAGTTTATTCCTTGTGAGGTGCGCATCCAAGTTGTGGTACATGAGTTGTTGGATAGGGATTTGTTGGATAGGGATGAGGCGTTGAGACAACTTAAACTTCATTTGTCACAGGCTCAAATGTCAATGAAAGATGTCAATGAAAGATCAGGCGGATAAAAAAAGACGGGATGTTCATTTTATGGTAGGAGAATGGGTAATTGTTAAATTAAAACCGTATCGGCAGACGTCGGTCTCTTCGCGTATTCATCAAAAGTTAGCTGCCAGGTTCTTTGGCCCATTCAAAATTCAGAAAAAATTGGGATCAGTTACTTATCAGTTGGAGTTACCTCCTATTTCGAATATTCATTCGGTTTTCCATGTTTCGTTACTAAAAAGGGCAGTTAGGACTGACGGGGACACGATTCTACCACCTGAATTGGAAATTGGGTCTTCTGATCAGACTATTCCCATTGCAGTTTTGGCTACACGTTCTGTGACTGATGCTCAGGGACCGGTGCTTCAGTGGTTGATTCAGTGGAAAGGCTTAACAGTGGAAGAGGCTACGTGGGAAGATGCGTTGACGATTAATATCAAATTTCCTGATGCAAGTCTTGAGGACAAGACTTTTTCGAAGGCGCTAGTAGTGACACGAATGCAGAAATAATCACTGATTATAATGGGACAAGAGTGTGGAAAATTTATTCTAGAAGGGCTAAAAGGGGAAATGTAGAAAGTGGCTAGAAGTTGGTTAGAGATTGCATGTTAAAAAGGAAGGGATAGGTCACGTAGTTGTCATGTTATTTTCATTCCTAAATTGTATTGGCTCATGCTTTGACATTGAGAGAGGGAATCTCCCTGGATATTACCATTCTGTTTTCTCCTTTAATGAAATCATTCCTTCTTCTTCTTCTTTCTTTTTGAAATTACTTTACTGCTTGATTCATTCTAAATCAAATAACCATCAGTAATGTTGGTTCTAAGTCTTCTTCTATGAGGTTTGAGGTAATTTCTTTTCTATGGTTTGGTTGTGGACAATCTACAGCATAATGCCCAAACATGTGACAATTGTAGCATTCTATCTCTCTAATATCTCTTCTTCGGTAGTTTTGATCTCCAGGGTTTCTCCCTCTTCTTCTATCATGACTATCATTAGTCTTACGACCTCTCTTGCGAATCTTCCTTGGCCTATTCTTCGTGTTTGATTACCACCTCCTAGTCTATTATTTCAATAGTTGCGTTGATAATTCTTGTCATTCCCTTGACGTGTGAACAACATCTTCTCACTATTATCTTCCTGACTTCCTTTTCTAAACTTAATCCTTTCTTCGTAAGTCTTAAGTTTCCCGATAATCTCCTCTAATTTTACAGTCTTTTTATCAACATCATTTCAATGATTGCTAATACCGATACAAATTTATTAGGTACTCCGTTAAGTACTTTTTGTACTTTCGTTTGCTCATCAAACGTTAATCCACATGTTGCAGCCTTTGTAAAATTACTCATCAACTTTCAAATGAATCTATTGATTCATCTTCTTTCATTACAAGTCTAACAAAATCTTATTTAAGTTGTTGCGAATGTGCCTGCTGTACATCTTCTATCCCAATAAATCTTGATTTTAGAGAGTCCCAATTTCTTTTGTTGTTCCATATCCCGCAACTTGCATTTGCAAATCTTTTGGTAACCCTTGAAATAAATATGTTGATGCCGAAGTATCAATTTTTACATCAATCTCGGTTGATGTACTTGTTCTTTCTATCAAATCCCAAACTCCATTTTCCACTAATATTTTCTTCATTTTTAATGCCTATGATGTATAATTTGTATTTTTTTTTTTTAGGAATTGGACATTGATATGATGATAATGTTGTGGTGACTTCTCTATAAACAACACTATTTTTATCTCCTGTCATATTTCTTTTATTTGGTTTTCTCTTAAAACCAATATATATCCCTTTCTTTTAGGCGTTTGGTTAGCAGAATGTTTATTCCAGAAATGGAATCTGTCAAATGAATGGAATTCTGGAAGGAATGAAATCTTCTTAATCCAAATAATATAGTTTGTTTGGTTGGTAGGAAAGGAATGAAATACAGATTCAATTCATTTGTTGTTTTCTATTTTGTTTATAAATTTGTCAAAGAAATTGTAGTATGATTATGACAAATTACCAAAATATATTATTAATATTTTTTCAATTTTTAAATAATTATAAAAATATTTTAAATGTATGTTTTTTTTTATTTTTTCATCTTAAAACAAACTTTTTTCTTGATAAAACAAATTCTTTTCCTTATATATATTCATACAACAGATGTCTTAAAATGATAACATTAAATATTAATGTTTACTACATAAGCAAAATAGTATCGGTTATGGTGGATTAAGGTGGGCTAGGTGGCATGCGTAGGGTTGGATTAGGCAGGATGGGTTAAAACTAGTGTTGTGATATAATATGATAGGATGAATATTAAGCAAGGTGGATGCGTGTAATGTAAAGATAGGAATGGATGTAGTAGGTTTGATAGGTGAGTATATTAGTGGTAAGGTAGGGTAGGGAGTGGAGTTGGAGTAGGGATAAGGTATGGTATGGTGGGTATATAAGAGTGGAAATATATGTGGTAAATTTGGTAGTTGAGTACATTTGTGGTAGGGTAAGGTGAGTGGGTAGGTGGGGTGGGGTGAGGTGGGGTATAATATAAGGGTGAGAAGAGATGGTAAATTTAATGGGTGGATAGATTGGTGGTGGGGTAAGGTGCTAGGCCTATGGATGGGGTGGGTGGGTAGGTAGGGTGGGGTGAGGCACAATAGGGTATGTGTAATAAAAGGGTGGGAAGAGATGTGGTAAGTTTAGTATGAAGGGTGGGCTAAGGTGGGTGGGTGGGGTAGGGTGGGGTGGTAGGGTAAGGTATAGCTAGGGTAGGTGGGGTTAGGTTGAGTTTAGTCGGGGTCTATATGGTAGGTGTGAGTGAATAACAAAGATATATCATGGGAATGGAATGTTTATTCCTTGAGAACTCGAATGGAAAACACATTCCTTTTGTAGAGAGAATATTTTGCTTGAAAGGGAATTATCATTCCATGGAATTTGTCAGCCAAACATGCCACAGGAATGGAATGTTCATTACTATTCCATCATATTCCTTCAAAATCTGTGAACCAAACGCCCCCTTAGGTCCTTTTATAATTTATTTTCTAGCAATTTTCTCCCTTATTATTAAGTTATTAAAACCTAAAGGGTTAAAAATAAAATTAAGGTAATAAGGGGGGTGAAAAATATAATACCTCTAAACCTTTTAAGATGGTTTCCCCCTTTTTTTATCCTTAAAAGGCACCATACTTCTTTTTTTTTTTTTTTTTTGAAATGTCTCCTCTATCTCCTTTCTTAAACCGACGTGTCTCTTCACTTCCAAGCGGTGTGTGTGTCTCCTTTCTTGAACCCGATGTGTCTTTTCTTCCAAATGATGTGTTCCGTTCTTGATATGTTGTCTACGGTTTCTTGGGTTTCTTCTTGATCAATGGCTGGTGTTTGATTGCTTGATGTTGGCGAATCCTAAAACCCTAATTGCTGCCAGTGTTGTAAAAATCGGCCTACGCGGCGCCTAGGCGCTGATCGGAGGGTTTCCGATGCGATTTGCTTGTGATCGGGGTGATTTGGTCGGAATCGGCCTAGGCGGTCCAAGGCGGGTCAAAGTTAACTTTTTAAAAAATATTTTTTAATAAAAAAACAGAAAATAAAAGACAAAAAGATGCAGATTAGGGTTTGTACTTTGAAATCATTGAACAATATGGTCAAGAAGATCAAGGAACATCCATCTACTATTCTAATTATAATATTAATGAACTAGAATTCTATTATTTGAACTTTGAAGTATGTGTATTTGAAGATTTAACAATTATGTTGTCTTATAAAACATATTTTTGGACGTTATGATTAATTATATTTATATTTGAGTATTTATATATATGATGTATCTATAATTCTAAATTTTACATATAAAAAATATCAATCCGACTACTCCCCGACTAGGCCTACTACTCCCTAGTACCCAGTCGGTCGGCCGACTCCCGCCTAGCGATTTCTACAACATTGATCGCTGCTTCTGTTATGATGGTGGCGTTCGGTTCTAGTGGTTGTTCGTGGCAATCAAAACTTATGCAACTTGTAACGTGGGTTTTCTGCGGTGGATTGCTTTTGAAATCATGTGTTCTTTTTTTTTTTTTATTGATGCCTCTATCTCGATGTACTTTATGTTTCTTGCGATATGTTGCTGACATGTAATTCTAGGGTTTGTTCTAATATCCTTCTATAATGGCCTTACTCCTCTTGTTTATGTTTCTGTGATTTTGCGATATACTTGTGTCGGTTTTGCCCTTACTATGATGAGAATCTTGTCTCTATTCTGATACGTGTCGTCTCTTGAAATCTAACCGATTTCGTTTGTTACTTGGTGCCGGTTAGTGATAGAACACAACCTGTGTTCGGCCACTCTGAGTATCAATGTCAATTGTTTGCCAAGTTGCTAATGATGATGATTACCAAAAAATGGCCTTTTGGTGTATTTCTTAGATTGTTTTCGTTGGCAAAACGATGAGGCCTTTAAGATCGATTAAACATTCGCTCTGATAACACTAAAATATGCACATGTTTTCTCAAACTAAACTTTATCAACAATTTTTGAAATTACGCAAATAAAACATTTTCAATTGATTCCTATTTATACTAATTTAAGAGGTGTGTGCGAACCATCACAATGGTTCATGGTGACTATTTGAAAAGTCACAACTCTTCACTTGTACCCCTTCATGAATGGTTGTGTCGTTTAAGAAGAGACGCAACTCTTCATGTATACTTTAATGCCAATATGGTCCTTGTACTATTCTAAGTTACATAGTTGTCTATTCGATTACAATTATTAACATAATAGGTACATTAATCAAGATTAACTAACACATTCATCGTCAAAATCAGAAAGTTTAGGAGAAGATTAATTGTACCAAAATCCAAACTATAATGTTGAAATTGAAGATCGATAAAAAGATTAAAAAAAATGTTTCTCAATCATCAATCTCATCAAATGCTTGCAAGAACAAATGATATTTTGTTCTAAATCTTGACTTCAAATCAGAGAAAATAAACTAAAAAACAAAAAAAAAAAGCATGTATGTATAAACATGTAAACTTGAAATAATAACCTAATAATTCAAATATTTAATCAAAGTAAAAGCTAGATAACCAACAAAAAAAACTAATTAACTCAAAGCAATTTTTCATTCATGAAAATGGTTGGCACTTGACTTGTGTTTATGATTGCCTCCCTTTGTTCCTACGCGAAACCCTCCCAAAAATTGCTACTTCATTCGGTCTACATTTCAACAATGGCAGCTGCTTTTTTTTTCCTTCTATAATCTCTCCTTTTATTGTTTTTTGTTTTTGCCGAAACCCTTGAGCGCCCCTTCTTTTTCTTTGTTCAAGAACATTATACACATGCATTGCAACTTTGCAAGAGTGTTGCAACCGTCAAAACTAGATGCGGTAATTTCGACCCATTAAAACAAATGGGTTAAAAAAAACATGATGGCGACCAAAAAACAAAAGGTTTACATAATTTTTGAAATCTTTTACATAAAACAATCTTTAATATAATATTTTCTAGAATTTCATTTACAAAAATGTGTTTTAGTTTAGTTTTTAATAACGGGTCAATTTGACAGTCCTTCTCATTTTGCCATTGAGTCAAGATTGTAATCCGTGAAAACATAGGCTGTACAACTCAAACACCTGCCCTTTTAAAAAAATTCATACAAACATGCTTTTTTTTAACAGCAAACAACAAACATTTATTACTCAATGAACAAAAACAAACAAAGCCAAAAACCTCCCATCACTTTTACGAGATCTAAAAGAGAAGGGAGGAGGCCAAAAGAAAAAAAGAAAAAACAAAACAACCCAAGGAATCCTTCCGAAAACTAAGAAAGGAAAGCGAACAAAAAAATCTGCACAAGACTAACCAAAGGAAGAAGCATCTGAAATCAGAAAAGTTTGAGCAGCAATTGAAACGACCTTAACTGCAACCACACCCGGCACCCCTGAGGGATTGTAAACCAGACATACCACGACAAATCAAGCTTCTTAGTGCGTTTGGAATTCCAATAGAACGAAGTATGTTGAATATTGAATATGGGATCCGAAAGATTCATGTTACCAACAAAGACAGACTAGTTACGAATCCTCCAAATCTGGTCAAGCACGTCCAAACCGAGGCCTTCCAAAACAGGAGCCTAAGATAGGGACTACCAAAGGGAGTGTTCAACTTCGAAATGGAGATAAAGCCATCCCAAAGAACTCCCCACCAACTAAAGAATGGAAGACCATATAGAACTAGCTTTCTCAATGGATTCCACGTCCGTCCCACCACATAAGGTACATAAGGTAGAGTGAAGATCCAAGCCGAAATCTGCAAGGGCCTTAGATAAACCCTCCACATGAAGATGTACACTTTTCTTTGAATTTCCTTTAGCCATAAAGTTGGAACTTTCACTGAAGGAAGTCGTTTATCCTTCGTTAGCTTCCGAAGAAGAGCAACCGAATAAGTGTCGACGCTTGCCAAAGACCACCACGTGTGATCAACTTGCGATGAGAGACACATTGAGGAATATAACAGCAATATTAAGTCCTCGAGCTCCCCAACCGCCCTCCTTCTCACAACTCTGGACCAATCCCAAAACAACTCCCTTTTAACACACTGCAACAATTTACCTCTTTTGCGACGACAAAAGTCGTCGCCAAAACCCCAAATGTCGTCGCTAAAAACCCTTTGCGAGGACAATCGTCGCGAAAAAGGTTGGCCGCATAAAGGTTGTCTCAAAAGAGTTTTTTGCGACGACTTTGTTTCGTTGCCAATTTTGCGACGACATTTTAAGGTTTTGCGACGACAAAAAGCTAAATTTAAAATATTTTCGCGACGACTGTCGTCTCAAAAGGGTTTTAATTAATTTTAAATTTTTTTCCTGGAAATAACCTTTCGCAAAAGACCGTAAAATGTTTTTTGTTTTTTTTATATTTCCAGGATTTAAAAATCTGTAAATCCCCACAAATGCATAAATCCTGCTATATTTACCAAATTAACTTTTAAAATCCATCAAATTTGAATAACACTTAACATATCAAATCCCCAAATACATACTATTAAACTAAAACATATCAATTCATTCAAACAAAAAAAACACTTGACAACATAAAATACCAAATTATATTAAAACCAACCGAATCCATCAAATGACTATATATTGAACTATATACCTACTCCTCGTCCTCGTCGTCATCATCGTCATCCTCGTCGTCGTCCTCGTCAGATATTGGACGGACTTCCAAAGTCAGATTCTTCTTGCCAATCATAGCAATCCACTTTGTAAATCGATTTTGCCATTTTCTGTTGTTTTTGCGCACATTTTCTTGAATTTCTTCATTTGTTGAAGGTTATGATGATGTGGTGGTCGATAAAGAAGACGACATCATTGCACAGGCTTTTTTTCAGCTTTTGGCTACGTCTGACATTATAGCCACGTCTTTCCCCAAACACCTAATGACAAAATCAATATGTTTATATATATATATATATATATATATATATATATATATATATATATATATATATATATATATATGTATGTAAATAAAGTATACATATTTAATCTGTACCAAGTCATAATGAGTATGTAAATTTCAATTGATTCATAGTAAGTTGCTATAACACTTATAATGGGTTGATACGTGTCATAATAGGCTAGTATGAAACATTTATATTTATAAATGCTAATAGGTTGGTATGAGACATAATTACTTCAATCAAATCATAATAGGTTCCTATAACACATTTATAGTTGTAGTTACCGATTAGTGGGTCGATACGTGTAATAATAGGTCAGAATGACGCATTTATGTTCATAATTCATGCTAATAGGTCTATATAAGACATAAGTACTTCAATCAAATCATAATAGGTTCCTATAACACATTTATACTTGTATTTACCGATTAGTGGGTCGATACATGTAATAATTGGTTAGTATGAAGCAAATATGCTTATAATTCATGCTAATAGGTTAGAATGGTATACTTATAACATATTTTATAATATGTTGTACGTTTACTTATCCACGTAAGTCTTGCTTCCTCGTTAGCCTACCCTCGATTTTCCATGTAATGCATGTTGGGCCAGTTGTCGACAATCCTGGCACTTCCTTTGCACTTCCTTTGTTTCGGGATTCATCTGTTATAAAAAAAATAAATATTATTAGTAGTAAACTAATAACGACATATAACAAAGTTGGGTATTTGACCTTCTTATAACGTGCATTAACGTATTTGGTGCTCCCATAATAGCTTGGATATTTGGATTGTTTTCTATTAGCAGAATTTGTTTGGGGCCGACGCTGCCACTTTGGATCTAGGAAAATATCATCAATCAATTTATTCCATGTAGATTCCGTCAAACGTCGAGGTGGATTTACCCTTGCATTTTGAAGATCCTCGTAACCGCCATTCTTTATAAAATGTTCCTTGTACCGGTACTTGTTATCGGCATAGCGGTCCGCACACTGTTGCTCAATTGATTGAAGAATCCGATCATAATCTGGTGCACTAGACTGGAGGTCAAAATATGACTACAAAAGGAAATGAAATTAATCAAACACTATATATAATTTACCTCATTCACTATATATTCTTCAAACACTATATATTAAACTATTTTACCTCAATCCGCGGAAGTATTTTGGCCATCTCTTCTAAAGGAACCTGGTCCCAACTTGGATAGTAAGACGGGATGATATTGTGTACCGAATTTCCAATTAAAGTAGCCAACATAGGGGCATAATCCCCGAGTGGTTTGTATGTTTTTTCTATCGACTGATCGAAATCCATAGAGGTCGCATCCCATTCTTTGCTAAGCCCCCCTCAAGATTCTTACCAACTGCGATTCCTCTTCTCAGACGAGCAGCTTTAACATACAAATTAAATTATACCATATAGGACTTAAAAAGTTAAGTAACTGAACTATGACAATCTATGCACAATATTAAAGTACTTACATGAACCCGAAATTCAGATATCCGAAAATCCGGATATCTGAAATTTCGGATAGTTTCGGATCGGATTTTCGGAGTTTTATTTCGGATGCTCGGATTCGGATTTTTGCGAACACCCCTAATCACTATCACAATGTCCACGAGCAACTGCAGCACACATATCTAAATGACAAACAAAAGTTAAATAATTGAACTGCAACAATATGTGCACAATATTAAGATCCTTAAGAACTCAAATTGAACTTAAAATTCAAATTACAATTACAAGTACTTAAAGAAATCAAATTACAACATGTTAATCTGAATCATTATTGGATCAATATTGAGGTACTTGATCACCATATTCATCATTCATGTGAGCTTCTTCATCTTCATCATCTATGTCATCTTCTTCATCTTCATTATCTAAGTGAACGACCGCATCTTCATCATTAATGTAGTTGTCATCGTCTAACACAAGCACAGTAGTAGAGATGTCACCGACAACACTTGACTGACCTACTCTATTGAGACATAGCAAGTCGCCCAAGTCCACAATCAACACAATTTCAGATGAGATATTGTTGTGTACAACATCTACCTCGTTAACATCATTGACGGTTGAAAGACCCCAAACTTTCGGATAGTTAACATCTTTAACAACTCTCCAATGATGGTTGTGAGAAGGGTCTTCGATGTAGAACAATTGTTTCGCTTGTGTAGCAAGGTTGTACTGGTCATTTTTATATGCTTCGGAACTAACATTGATGCTAGTGATATTATTCTTAGTAACGCATCGTCATTGTCTTCAATCGGTATTGAACCACTTACAACGAAACAACACAGCCGAATAAGAATTTGGATAACGTAACTCTAATATCTCCTCCAACTGTCTATAAAATGCTGACCCATCTATTCCGGGAACTGCAATACCACTGTTTTGGGTGGTACGTCATATGTCACGATTATATACCACAAATCTAACACCATTGACTATACAAGCGCTAAAACTATTTGCGTTGAAGTTAGATACTTGTGATAAAGCATGTAATTCATCATTTCACTCATGGGACGCTATTTGTCGTAAACGATACATCTATAAAACGAAAAACATACAAGTTCAAATAAAATATTTTTATAAAAGAGTATGTTATGTGTGACATTAGTTTACCTTCATATAAAACCATGACACAAAATCCTGTTTCAGATTTCTTCCGGGCATTTCAGAGTTACATTGGTTGTATAAATAATTAAATTAATAAACTTTACAATTATATATTTATTTAGGTCAGATTCAAGTTAGAGATACGTACTCCATGTATGGTTGTAATCTAGGGTAGTTTTTCAGTACATACCACCCGGCTGCTTTTCGAACTGAGTCTTAAAGGGATACACATTTGACATTGTGACTCAAACACATACAACTTCCTTTCTGGAACAACGATATCCTCATTTCTGTCAGGACGATTAAACTTGGTCTGTATACATGGAACAAAATGTCAAAGCTTCATCCGCTACATAACCTTCTGCGATGGAACCCTCGGGTTTAGCTTTAATTCAGACATAGTTTTTCAACTTCTTCATATATGTCTCAAAAGGATACATCCACCTCATGTATACAGGTCCTCCAAGAATAGCCTCCTCCGGCAAATGAATAATCAAGTGAACCATTACGTCAAGTAGGAGGAAAAATCATTTTCAATTTACACATGATGTTTATCAACTCCTTTTCGGCTTTCATTGTATCTTCAACAATCAATGTTCGTGCACAAATCTGCTTAAAAAATGTACATAACTCACAAATCGTGGTTGCGATATCATTGTCTAGGTACCCATGAACACCTATTGGTAGTAAGTGTTGCATAAGAATGTGAGAATCATGAGACTTCAACCCCGTTATGTTGGTATCATTCTCAATCACTTTCTTCTTGAAATTTGATCCAAACTCATCAGGTAGTTTAAGTCGTTTTATAAACTGGCAGAACCGGCGTCTATTTTCTGCAGTAATTGAGTAAATCGGATGCGGTTTTACTAATTTTTTGTCTTTCTTTTGAAGCCAGAGTTCTTTCCGAATACCCATTTTTTTCAAGTCTTCTCTTGCATTTGACGTGTCTTTAGATTTATCATTCATCAACAACGTGCCTAATAAACTATCACAAACATTTTTTACTATATGCATAACATCCAAATTATGCCCGAGTCGAAGAGATGACCAATACGGGAGCTCGTAGAAAATGCTCTGTTTGGTTCAATTCAACTCTTTTACATCACGTTTTCTTTTCAAACCTCCGTGATTAGGATGTTTACTTGGCTTAAGATTTGGTACCTAAGCTAGTTGTTGGAGTATGGTTGCACTAGTCAATGGTCTAGGTTGAGGTCTTTTTTCGTGTTGACCATTAAATGAATTACTTTTTCACCAATGATGACAAGGAGGTAACCACAGTCTGTGACCAACGTAAGTCGCCTTCCCAATAACACGACACGAAGGAGTGTCTTCATTACAAGTTGGACATGCTGGTGACCACTCCAACCAGATAGACTACTACGAGCACGTGTCTCTTGTTTTACTCCATCCCATAACATTTTTAGCTCATCAACCAGCGCCTGCAAAAATACATCCATGTCCTTTGCCTGCAAAAATACATCCATGTCCTTTGCAGGTGATTTAGGGCCTGATATTAATAATGTCAACATAAATGAAGACTCTTTCATACATATCCATGGAGGCGTATTGTATGTGGTTAAAATGACTGGCCATATACTATAAGACAAACTCATATTACCGAAAGGATTAAAACCATCGGTAGCCAAACCAAACCCAATCGAACATTTCTAGGTTCTTTGGCGAACTCTGGATATTTTGTGTCAAATTCTTTCCCGGCGGTGCCATCAACCGGGTGACGCATTTTGTCATCTTGCGATCGTCCGGTCCTATACCAAACCATCTCTTTTGTAGTGTGTCTGGAACTGTACATACGTTTAAGCCTGGAGGTCAATGAGAAGTAACGCAACACCTTCTAAGGAACTTTCTTCGCAGTTTTTTTTATCGTTATACCATCTACTATCACCACAAGTCGGCCATGTATGTTTTGATTCGTTCTTTTACCAGAACAAACAACATTAATTCTTGCAAGCATGGATCATTTGGTACCCAAATTCTATCTTTCTCATCTTCTTCTTAGCTTTGTAGTATGAAGTTGGAATCCTGTTATCTTTAGGAAATGCAAACTTCAAAAACTCTAAAAGCTAGTCAAATGAACTATCGGTCCATTTGTTCATCGTCAACCCCGCGACCTCCTCCATTTGATGTTCCTTCATCTTCTACTGCCGGTTCACTTGTGTTTTGCTCCCCGATAAGGTCGTTCATGACATCAATCATCTCATCAGTTGTTGGAGCTATCTCGTTCACAACTCGAGGAGCAGCCGGTTCACCATGAAAACACCATTGAGTGTATGATCGTTGAAACCCTTTCACGTGTATGTGTCCCTCTACTATATCGTATGTGTCCCTCTACTATATCGGGAAGATGAAAATACATGTTCAAACACTTTCTACACGGACATCTTAGTTTTCCTTCTTCGTTGATCTAATTCTTCGCAATCTCCATAAAACTTGCTATGCCGTTCAAAAACTCTTTAGAGTTACGTCTATTCGATGCACACCAACTCTTATCAATCGTCATAACTTCTTTATTACAAAAGTTAAACCGAGTATATTGTGTTTGATATGTCTAAGGGTAGGCTTCTAAACCCACTTTTTGAATGCCTTACTTCATATGTGAATGCATATTACATGGTCGTTTAAGAAAAATTCGACAACATTTCCTCTTAGCTCCAAGTGTGTGTGTGTGTGTGTGTGTACCCAATAAACAAAGAGAAAATGACAATCGAATCTTTCTTAAACAACCAATCAATGTAATACATATTCACGTCCTAAATGAAATAAAGTATTCAAAAAGCAGTCTCAAATCGGGAACAATCCGAAATTAATTTCTAAATCAACTTCGGATGGGTATATATATTCTAGTTTATGATGATTATTGTAAATTGATTTAAAGAAAAAGAAGTAAATTTATACACAAAACACGTAAATATGAGTTATATGATAAATAAAGTCAATTGTATATGTATAAAAAATCTAATTTTATACAATCTATAAAAACAATCATACATCTTTCATACAAATATATAGACACAATCATACATCTTTCGTAAATTTACACACACACACAATATTTCATAAATTGATAAATCCTAATTAAATACTCAAATACACAATCAACAGTTATATACATATAAAATAAACTCAATTATATATATAAACAAATCCTAATTTCACAATTAATAGTTATATACATATAAAATAAACTCAATCGTGCAGTGATTTTGTAAAAAAAAAGGCACTTAACTATATAATTGATAAATAATAAATAACAAAACTTACATTTTAATATATAACTAATTACCAACTTACAGCCAACAAAAAATTGATACTTCTAAAATCACTACATGTTCACACATGCGTATAAATAAACTTAATTGTATATATAAACAATTCATAATTTCACAATAGTATATATATCAAATAAACTCACTTAATTGTATTTATAAACTATAATATTTTAAACTCAAAATAAAATCACATAATTATCCATAATCAATAATATAAACAAATCCTAATTTGTAATGATTTTGTAAAACTACAAAAATATATAATCTTAAAATATATCAATAAAATGACAAAAATATATAACCTTAACTTATATATAACAGGGAAAATTATGCAAAAAAACCATCAAACTACAAAAATTTTCCGATTAAGTCCCCGTTTCATTTTTTTTGTTCTGATAAGTCCCCAAACTGCTAAAACCTTTTAAATTGGTCTGTTAACTTGTTACAACTGGTTAACATACTTAAACTATTTTGCAAAAAACCATCAAAGTATAAAATTTTATCGATTAAGTCCTCATTTCATTTTTTTCTTGATAAGTCCCCAAACTACTTAAACTTTCAACTTTTCGATAAAATAAAACGAATTTTTTTCAAACTTTTAAAAAACGACGATATTTATTTTGATGACAGAGCATGTCATGTTTGTCTAGACCAAAATAAGTTGGTTTAAAAAATAATATTTTTTATGGTTGTTTGGAAAAAAATAGTTTTTAAAAGTACGGTATTCCGGATAACATAAGTCGGTTTGATATAAAAACATAAATGATGATTATTTCGATCTCATGTTTGTCTAGACCAAAATTTTTAAATATATTTAACTAGTTCATCCCGACTAAACTTTAAGCAATAAAAAATGATCATTTTGATTTATCATTTTTTTTTTTGCATCCACGTATGTGTGACATGAGTGTCAATTGAACAATCACTTAAATTGATAAAACAACACATATCATGAGTTTTTATCAAGATAAGAGATTTATGTGGCAAAAAAAATAGTTGAGGGATTTATAAGACAAAATAATTTAGTTAAGGGATTTATAAGACAAAATAATTTAGTTAAGGGATTTATAAGACAAAATAAGTTAGTTGGGGGACTTAATAAAAAAATCATAGATTTATAAAATCCACGTCAGCAATTTGCAACCCGATCAACAGGTCACCGGTAACTTTTCTTAAAAAAAACACCAAATTCGTGATTTTTATTTGGTTGAGGGATTTATCAGACAAAAAAATTGATTGAGGGACTTAATCGGAAAAAATTTGTAGTTTGATGGTTTTTGCTAAATTTTCCCTATATAACATATATCAATTAAACATACAAGATTAATTATAAACTATAAGATTTTAAACTCAAATAAACTTGTAAATTCTAATTTCACAATAAATTAAGATTATTCTAATAAATTTGTAAATTCTATTTTCATACATTCTAATTCATTTACATATCAAATAAACTCACTTAAATTTATAAACTATAATATTTTAAACTCAAAATAAAATCACATAATTATACATAATCAATAATATAAACAAATCCTAATTTGTAATGATTACAAAAATATATAATCTTAACTTAACATACAAGATTAATTACCATAGAAATATCCAACAAAAAAAATAGATACATGTTCACCTTCAATGGAAACACAAATATGACGGAGCAGTTGACCGGAACCTAACTGGCGGCCGGAGTGAGACAGTTAGTGAGCTTGTTGTCGAGAGAGATTGAGGATCAGAGAGATGTTGAGAGAGATAGAGAGACCAAAGAAACGGAGAGAGAGCCGAGAAAGAGAGATAGAGTATGTACTTTCTGGTGGCCGCCGAAAAAAGAGAGATTGAGCGGGAAAGGAAAGGGGAGGCAAGATCGGCGCCGATGAAAGGTCGGCCGGAGAAAGAGGGATTGACCCGGAGACGGTGACACAGGAGGAAGCAAGCGGCGCCGATGAAAGGAGGGGCGGCGATAATCTTGCGACAAAGGGAAAGGGAAAAAGAAACTGAGGGAATATATTTGGTGGGATAGGGGATAATTAGTCTGAGAGGGAAATGAACGCGCTTTTTTTCGCCCACATTGCGACGACAAGTCATCGCAGATTGCAGAAAATTGATGTCGTCGCAAAAAATTCTAGTCGTTGCAAAAATAGGTTCTTGTAGTGCCACTCTCTCTTACCTTGCCATCTCGATTAAGTTCTCCCATCAAACTCCCTTCAACATGAAACTGACCGCCACCCCCTCCCCTCCAAAATCTCTCTCACACACCCTAGCATACTTGTCCCAAGACTATTTGTATAATCGAGGAAACAAATCCTTAAGCCTACCCCCACCAATCCAAAAGTCGTCCAAAAAATCATACAAACATGCTAATAAGAATCACAAAGAATTCCTAAAGAGTAGGTTAGCACGTTTGTATGATTGTATGAGTCGTCCCAGAAATCATACTAACATGCTAACCCTACTCTTTAGGAATTCTATGAGATGCTTACTTTAACATATTATTAATAAATAACCCTTGCAGCAATGAACATTGTTTTTAAATCAAAGAAAAGTTTGATATGGCATGAAAATATGGTAACATGAACTAGCTAATTAACTTCCTTAAAGCTGCATTTGGTACGAATAAATTGATAGAATGAAATTGTTTTGATTTGTAGCCTTTTTTGGCAAAGGGTTATGATACATAAATTATATTTTGTGACACCCTTGCCACATTAACCACCATTTACAGTATACCCAGGATTAATCACCAACGAATAATTACATAATGATCTGATAGCTTGAACTACAGTGCGGAAGCATAAAATACAAAATAAAATAAAACAAATTTGTGTCCAACACCCTACGGTGCTACATAGGTTACACATCTAAGTCTACAACTTCAGAAGTATTACATTATCCCCAAATTTATTACAACATTGATTCCATAAAACAAATACCAAGATAAAACAGTGGAAATCTTCAAGCATTTCAATAAACGTCCTAGCTAGACGGTCCCGCAGCGGATTTCCCTTTTCCTGTAAAAATGTAACAACTGAAGGGGTAAGCTAAAGCTTAGTGAATACCATATGATTTTACACATTCTACAAATCATTATGATGCCACCCAGGGTAACCGCGGTAACACATACCGTATACCCCACACGTACTCCAAGTACGCAAACCCGAGCCGCAGCTCCTTCGAGCTGACACTCGGCATAAGAACAACCAACCATCTGAGGCAGACATTACATCGGGGATGACCTACTGTCTATCCTGACCACAGAGGTGTCAAACTCTTGGTCATATAGCACAGTAACATCAGAGTACAGATGCGACCACGCAGGTCCATCGAAAAGATGCACAACAAATGAACGGACATGCAACAAATATGAATGTGCATCAACATAAACGCATGTTAGTAGAATGCCAAACGAACATGAAACAACGTGCCTCAGCAGGCAATGCAAACATAATGCAGATGCAGCAATGTTAAAATCAAAGGTACTCACAGTGGGTGCGTTATTAATCTTTTAGCAATATTATTTCTCCTTGGAATTTCAACCGGATCAACCAAGTACCCCACTGTGGGTTAAACAACACCATAAGGGACCTGTTTCATTTCCATAATGAAAACACATTATCATTATATGTTCTTTAACAATTACCATCAACTTGTATAAAATGAAGTGCTACATCATTCGGAAACGTCATCCGAAACTCATATTTTAAACCGTTATTCGAGGTGTTATTATTCCCAATTAAACCCTCCATTATATGCCTTCTTATAGTACACAAGATATCCCAAAAGTGTGTTTAATTGTCCATAAATTCGGATCCTTTTAAACCCATCCGAATTACCCCAAAACAAACGAACTCGCCGAGTAGGCTCATGGAACTCGCCGAGTTCCAGTCCGAATTTCGGACCCTTAGTTGAATTTCGGACACACCCGGATTGGGTTGACCCATCCGAGTTCGGGTTGACCCATCCGAATTCGGACCCTCCGAGTTCGGTTCTTAAATTTGACTTCGGTCCTATCCAAATGAATTTTTGAAGATTTATTCAACTTGTTCTTGAGTACTCGCCGAGTTCCACATGAACTCGCCGAGTTCACATGCAGGTTTGCTATTTCGCAGCTACGGGTTTTTAAGTAAAAATTGCCAAAACTTAAATTTATCCACATGCAATCCATAGTAATGTTTTATTAACATATATTGATTGTTTCTACATCATTTTCCCTATCATTAACACCCAAATTCATCCAGATAGACCCAAAATATGAACTTTTCTTCAAGAACATAAAAACTTACAAAAGTTATGATTTCTAACCTTTTAGGACGATTCAACCAACGATTCTTGTTTCTGAACCTTCAAGGATGTTCAACTATTGATTTCCAACTGAATAAACATACATGCATCAACATTTTTCAGATTTCAATTCCGAATTTCATCTTTATAACTCTCAAAATAAAACCCAAAACATTAGGAATAACTTTCTTACCTTTAATCCACTTGAATCCACTTAATATTCAGATTACTTCCACGAATTTTTGATCCACAATTTCGTTCCAGCAGAGAAGGATTCTAGAGAGAGATGGAGAGTTCTTGAGTTTGGAATGGTGAAATGAATCCATTTGAAAGAAATGAGTCTTTTATTTTCACACTTTCGGGATTTGGCACATTTAGCCCCTCAACTTATCTGGTTCCATTAAATACTGAGTTTCATCATAATTTTCATCATTAACATTTTAACAATCATACCTAATAACTAAAAGTTGAAATTCTCACTTTTCTTAATTTCTTAAAATAGCAACCAACTTTTTAAATATTCGGATACATAATCATCTTTCGAAATCCAACTTAATTACAATTTATGAAATTTAACTAAATATCCTCAAATTACGATAAGAAAATTTTAGGATGTTACATATTTACATTAGACATCAACTTAATTTCCATTATTCCTTTGAAAATACATGATAGCAATATAGCATCCTATGATTAAAAAAATAACTTGAAACCAAAACAATTTCATTCTCTAAATTTTTTTCGTACCAAACGCACCCTAGGGTCATAACTGATGGAAACCAATAAACTAGAAAAACGGAAAAGAATGGAGAATAATAGGATTGGTTTTTGCAACTGGCAATGGTGTGAAATTCACTTAATGTGATCGACTAATGGATCTACGTAGAGGAAATGATAAACCTTGTAAATCTTGGGGGCAACTAGGAGGAAAGATTCAGGGCCGGTCCTAAGCATTTGCATGCCCAGGACGAAATAAAAAAATAGTGCCCTCTAAATTTTTTTTTCAAACATACAATATGGTAACTTTTTAGGGAATTCACATATACACACGTTTTATAACCAATAGATCTTAAATGGTATTGAAGCAAAAACATCAAAGAAAAAATAAATCATCGATAATTTTTTTAATGTTTAATTAAAGTAAAATATAGGAGATGATGATATACTCACGCAATGAGTTTGATTTTTAAATTCCAAGAAGTTTGATTCCAATCTGCAGCAAAAAAAAAATCAAGCTTCTTTAGATTCCAAGAAGTTTGATTTCAATATGTGGCAAAAACAATCAAGCTTCTTTCTTTGTTTAAATTCCAATTTGCAGCAAAAAATCATATTTTTATAATAATTTGAGGCAAAAACATATTTAATAATGTCATTCTGCAGCAAAAACATACAAACAACCGGGTCACAATATCAAACTTCTTATTTTGTTTTAAATTCCAAGAAGCCTTATTTTCATTTTGATATATACTCAACAATCGATAAATCACTTTCGGCACCAAACCTAATAAAAAATTTATTTCTTCAATCGTTATATATTAAAGCTTTGTTCAATAAAAATAAGAAGAAATGGATTGAAACATTTATATTCACACAAACATCTTCGCACATAAACAAATAAAAAATCAGAACAGATACAAAACCGCTAAAACGTATACGTCCACGGATTGAGTTACAAGCAAACTCGAACAATGGAACCTTTCTGCAGCTGCTGAAATCTAACCAACTCATTGTTGTACTCAGGGAGATGTAATACCTTAGGTCCTTAGTGCTGAAATTGATCAACTTATTGAAAATTTTCCAAAATGTTGATTGTTTGATTGGAAATTTCCAGAATGTTGATTGCCTGATTAGAAATTTCCAGAATGTTGATTGAACAGAGTTTAGAAATTGATTTGCTGATTAGAAATCGCCAGGTTGAATATTTGAACAGAGCCTACTTTCCGGCCAATAAATCGATGAACGAAGGCAAGAAAATGATTTTTGATGAACTTTCAAATCGGTGAACTAACACGACGATGAACCTTTGAAATCGATTCGATAAGGTTTTATAGAAAATGAAGAAATCGATCACCTATTCACCTGATACTCTCAATTCTGATATGAATCGTTGGAGAGTTTGACAGTTTAATCCCGTCGATCCACACAACGCTTCGTTTGCCCACCGCCCAGACACCCGGTCGGCAGTCGCAGACTCGCTGTAGCCGCTTCGTTTCCATCGACCATCAGCGACTCTTCATTGTCCATGCAGGAGGCAGGCGCAGCAACCAAAATCTTCGACTTTCGTTCAGTGCTTTGATCGTGATCGCCGCCATTCTCCCAGAAGACGAAGCAGCATGCATTGAAACCTAATCAAGCGTCTCCAGTCAGTAGGTTTATCAAAAAAAACGGGACTTGGACTTTTGGGTTAAAGAAATGGGCCTACTCCATATAACTAACCTAACAAATTTTATGCCCTAGCCCAATGTGCTGCCCTGGGTCGAAGCCCACCTCGCCCCCCTATTGGGCCGGGCCTGGAAAGATTCTTATATCAGTCACCAAGGAATCCCCCAACCATTTGTGGCAAGCGCACCACTGTTTCATCATCATTCTCATCAAGTCGCCTATTGGCCCATGAAGGCCAAACAATCAGCAAATTAAGCTGATCGTGGTGCAACATACACCCCAAGGGACAAGGGTGTCGGTGGACACCATAAGTTAGAAAAAAATTTAGATGTAATATACTAAGCAACCATCTTATTGAGATGATGGACCCATGTTTACAAATCAGAGCTTAAATATTTTAATTTGTTAATTTTTTATGATAACTACTTTTAGATATGATATTGTGTTGTGTTAATTTGCTATATCATTATAATTAACTTATAGTTTTGTTGAGAAATTATTAAGTTAAGAAATTGTAGTCTTTATAAATGGGAAAATTTCACAAAAAGGTAACATAGAATTTTCAATATGGGAACTTAATTTTCTCTTTTGCAACATCTTCCTCTCTACAACTCCCTACTCACAAGCCCCAAAATTTCCGGTCTCTCTGCTCATCCAAATCTCAAGTGGACCTCTTTGTTATTTTAGGTTAATATTGAAAAAATCTAATCAACTTTTCTTATTTTCTCAATTAAGTTCTTAAACTTGTTTTTACCAATTGTTTAAGTCCTTAAACAATGTTTGTCTTATTCAAAAGTATATAACTTTGACCAATTACCTGATTAGCCGGTAAAATACAACTGATAAAATTAAAAGTTAAAGGACTTAATCACTAAAATATAAAAAGATAGTGGGTTTTTTACAACATTAATCAAGTTAAAAAAAACTAAGATTACTTGTTTACTAAGTGGTCAAACATAACTTCAACAATAAGAAAAAAAGTTTAAGGATTTAATCGTGAAAATAAAGAAAGTTTGTGGGGTTTTTCCAATATTAACCCTATTATTATTTTATTGATTTTTAATTTGTAAGTCATTAATTCTTTAAGTAAATATGGAATACTTTTTGTTAAAGTGTGTTTGTAAATTGTAATGATAATGATTTTATATTTGATTAAATTTAACTTTATTTGCATTAATTTTATCGCTTTTTAACTTTTAAGTAAATAAGACATAAAAATAATAGATGATATTAATTACTTATAGGTTATCGTGATTTTATTATGTTGTCATTTTTCATTTGTTAAACAATTGTTTTATTTTCATATTCTCATGATTTTTATACTATAAACCTTGATTATTACTTTATATATTAAAAAAAGTTTCTAAATGTTATAGCAGCTTACGAGTATAAATATCAAGGTATACATATTTCATGACATTCTGATTTATTGAATGCAATTTTTATTTTATATATATACAGAGAGAGATGAGATCATTGCAGAACTTAAATTTAGTGTAGAACTGCAGAACCAATATCGTCCCTAGCTTAGATTATGACAAATTACCAAAAATAGTAATAAGTTTTGACATTTTTATCATTAATAGTAATATTATTTATTTTTTTATCATTTTTAGTAACAATTTTTTATTTTTCTATCAATAATAGTAATGGGTGACCTGCAAACCTGTTTAGCAGGTCACCAACTTTGTAGTTATCAAAAATAGTAATATCTTTTCAGATTTTTATCAATAATAGTAACAACTTTTATATTTTTATCAATAAACAGTAACATATAAAATTAAAGCAAACTTTTTTTATTTTTTAAGTTTTTATAAGATTTCATAAACACCAAAATAAATTCAATTTATGTTTCAATTTATTTAATTACGTTACTACTATCTTTAGTGACTATTTTTTAGTTTCATTAAATTTATTTATTTACATCATAACCTTATAAAATTTTAATATATATATAGAATATTTATTTACGATTAGATAATATTTGATTATTTATTCACGGTTATATATAATATGAACGAAAAAAATACTACGAATTATTTCAATTTCACTTTTTACAAACGAAAAAACTATTAATCATTCTCTTTTTAGTTTTTCTTAACAAAACAATATGAACTATTTTGGTTTTTTAGTTTTTGTGATCTAAATGGATTGTCGTTTTTTATATAAAAAACTAAAAATAAAAATTTGTTGCAATATTTTTCAAGCAGAAAGACTATATACCACAATTATTCATAATTTTTTGTGTTGTTAAAAATTGTAACACCCCGTCTTTGAAAATATTACGTGGATTTAATTTATTGGTTGATTAAAATATTAATATTGCGTTGCGGCGATGATACGACGATTAGTGGAACGATTTGTATCATTTTGTTCGGAAAAACTAAAAAAAAATGATGGTTCGTAGTTTTTTAGTTGAAAATAGTGAAAATTGAAATGATTCATAGTATTCTTTTCATTCATATTATATATAATTGTGAATAAATAATCGAATATTATCTATCCGTAAATATTCAGAATATAAATTTGGTTTATTTTGGTGTTTAGGAAATATTAGAAAACTTAATAAAATAAAAACAAATTATGTTTTAATTTTATATGTTACTATTGCTCGTAAAAATCTGAAAAGATGTTACTATTTTTTATAAATGAAAAGTTGGTGACCTGCAACCTGCTAAACAGGTTTGTAGGTCACCAATTACTATTATTGATAGAAAAATAAAAAGTTATTACTATAAATGATTAAAAATAAATAATGTTACTATTGATGATAAAAATGTCAAAACTTGTTACTATTTTTGGTCATTTGCCCATTAGATTAATCTAATGGTCTTGATTAAAACAATCAAGTTTATTAGTGAAAAAAAAATTTGGTATTAGTGATAATTTAATTCAGGGTAAAAATGAAAAAGATTGGAAATAGCAAAAAGATTGACATTAGCAAAATAAATATCCTTTTTCTTTAAACTATAATGCATTAATATCATTTATTTTTAAATCAAAAAAATTATACCATAAAAACGAGATTTTTATACTCTTCAAAACGAGACCGGTCATGATATATTTTTTAAAAAAAAATTTACGTGTTTATTTTTCGTAAAAAAAAAATTACCCAGACCACGATGCAATATAGCATGACGAGATCATTCAATGTCGAATGAACACTTGATATCGTATATTCAACGTCGAAGTAATACTATATATCATATATGCAACACTGCATCTACATTCAATATTAACAAAGCCAAAATAATGGTCAAAATTAGTAGTCAAAGTTAGTGGATTTAATGAGAACGGTCATGATATATTTTTTTCGAAGAAAATTTACGTGCTTATTTTTCATAAAAAAAAAAAAATTTAGCAGACGACCATTCATTATATCGAGATCATTCAATGTCGAATTACAGTTTATATAACATATTCAACGTCGAAGTAATACAATATATCATACATGCAACACTGCATGTACATTCGATATTAAAATAGTAAAAACTGGTCAAAGTGTGCAGTCAAACTTGGTAGGCTACTATTAATTCAATGTTAATTGCATAATTACCATCTTATTTCTAGTGTTATATTATAATCCAATGGTTTAGATTGGTTTCATAGTTCTGCACTAAATTAAGGTTCTGGAATGATCTCAACCATATATATATATATATATATATATATATATATATATATATATATATATATATATATATATATATATATATATATATATATATATATATATATATATATATATATATATTTTTATCAACGATATATATAGATACATATGTATATGTATACATATAGACACACACATATATACATATATACACACATGTGTATATATATATGTATATATATATATATATATATATATATATATATATGTATATATATATATACACACACATACGTATATATAAATATACACACACATATATGTATGTGTGTATATGTATATATACATATATATATATGTGTGTGTGTGTGTATGTGTGTATATATATACACACATATGTATATATATACCTATATATATCTAATATGTGTGTGTGTGTGTGTGTATATATATATATGTGTGTGTGTGTGTGTGTGTGTGTATAGATTGAGCAATTGAGAACTTTTATTCACCGAGTAACCTGTGAGAACTTTTATGAATCAGATAATTTATCAAGAGTGCATAAATGACATTTAAGGAATACAAAATATATTTGAAATTAAATATATGGAAATTAAATCAATATTAATTAATTTTCTTTAAATCTCTCCCACTTTCCCTCTCTTTCTCTCAACCTCTCTCTCTCTCACACACACATTTACTCATCTCCCTTTTGGCCCTAGATTCACCGGGGTGGTTGTGCACCGCTACCACCACCACGGTTCTCTCTCTCTCTCTCTCTCTCTCTCTCCCGCCTCTTCCCCTCATCCTCTCGGCTGCTAGAAAGTCTCCACGGTTGTGCATCGCTCTGTCCACTACCACTACCACCACCACCATGGTTGTCCTGCCCTCCCCCCCCCCCCCCTCTCTCTCTCGGCCTCCATTTTCTCTCTTTTTCTCTCGGCCGATCACAACCACTGGTCACCACCACCATCATTCACGAAAATATGAACATGAAGACGATGAACGAAGATGCATCAAGGAGATGAACATGAACATGAAAATGATGAAGAAAAAAAAAAGATATGATGAATGAAGATGATTCATTAACATGAAGACGATAAAGAACGAAGATGCATTAAGAAGACGAACATGAACATGAAGATGATAAATAAAATTGATGATGAATGAAGATGAACACGATGCATAGATGAATTTGTGTATTTTTGTTAAATGCGTCTTTTTGGAATACCATGCAGAGATAAATTTGTGTATTTTTTGTTAAATTTGGAAGTGTATTAATTGAACTTATTAGTATTTATCATTTGATTATTTGTTAAAATATTAAATTTTAATGATGTATGCACATTTCCCAAAATGTCATTCATTGTTTGTTCCTGCAATGCACAAGATGCATAACATTGTCCAACTATTTCCACTTTTGTCATTAATCTAATCCACACAACTTTTTGATCTAATAGATGGTATATGTTTTTTTTATACATCGATGCATAAAAGTTCTCCACTATATATATATATATATATATATATATATATATATATATATATATATATATATATATATATATATATATATATATATATAGGGTTGGGATCATTGCAAAACATTAATTTAATGCAGAACTATGGAACCAATCTAAACTATTGGATTATAATATAACACTAGGGATAATATGGTAATTATGCACTTAACATGGAATTAATGCTAGCCCACCAAGTTTGACTGCCCACTTAGACCATTTTTTTACTCTTTTAATATCGAATGTACATGAAGTGTTGCATATATGATATATAGTATTACTTCGACGTTAAATATGTGATATAAACTGTAATTCAACAATGAATGATCTCGATATAATATATTGAATGGTCGTCGGGTAAAAAAAATTTTACAAAAAATAAACACGTAAATTTTTTCCTAAAAAAATATGTTATGAACGTTTTCTCGTTAAATCAACCAACTTTGACTACTAATTTTGATCATTATTTCGACTCTTTTAATATTGTTGCATATACAATATATAATATTACTTCGATGTTGGATATGTGATATACAATGTAATTCGACATTGAATAATCTCGATAAGGTATGTTGAATGGTCGTCTTGGAAAAAAAAATTTATACGAAAAATAAACACGTAATATATTTTCAAAAAAATATAATATGACCGGTCTCGTTAAATTAAGGGTGGTTCATCAAGTTTGACTACTAATTTTGATCATTATTTTGGCTCTTTTTATATTGAATAATATTACTTTTCCGTTGAATATACGATATAAACTGTTACTTTGACATTGAAGGATCTCGCTATGCTATATTGCATCACAGTCTAGGTAAAAAAATTTACGAAAAATAAACACGTAAACCTTTTTCGAAAAAAATATATAATGACCGGGTTTTAAATAGTATAAAATATCAATACCACTAGATTAATCTAATATATGGACGATATTGGTTCTACAGTTCTACACTAAATTTTGGTTCTGCAATGATCTCATCTATATATATTTGTAACATGCTATTATGTATACAATTAAACAAACTAAATATTATAAATATATACAATACTACAAAATCCGTAGTAATATATAAACAAACAAATTATTCTCAACTTAAACACAAAATTCCAAAGTTCCGAAAGTTTTCTCGAAATCGACAATTGTAACATCCCAAACCTACCGGGACAGTATATTGTCTACTTTGGTCACCTAAACACGGTGTCTCACGGTTTTGTTTTCATCCCAAAATGCGTCCTGTTGGAGGAGTGTTACCTCACCTTATAAAGATCTTTTGGTTTCTCTAGTCCGCCAATGTGGATTTCACAACAATGTTTTGAAACTCGACATATTCTGAAGTTGCAATTGAATATGAAGTAAACATGTTGAATTGATATAATTTAAGACATGATTATTCCAAAAGCTCATATTTTGCTAAATGATTAAAATGCAGGTAAAATATTGTGTGTTTAAAAGCTATATTAAAAGCTAAAGATTAAGCCAAGGCCATTACCAACAATTAATAGAAGACGGTTAGAAGTTATATAGTCTTTAATGTATTTAAGCCAAGCAAGAGTTTATTAATAGCTTGCTAAAGCTAAAGCAGAAGCAATATAAAGCAAATCTGTGAGAGGATGTTGCGTAATTTGAGACTTCTATTTGCAGCTTATCATTTACTGGCAATCTTTAAAATAGACAACTTAGATAAGTTGTACAATATGATTTCTTTATACACTAACAACTTTGCATACTTATCCTGTTTATCATATAGCTTTCTTTGCATTTATTGAGCTATTCTCAATCAAAGCTTAGCACCAACACTATTTGTTCAATGATTGGGTGGCAGTCTAAGCTATAATATGGTGTTATTTACTTGATGAAAGCATTAGGGCAGCACACCAAACTCCGATGATACCCATGTTGCTTATTAATAGCTAACCTTATCCCTACTTAATGCATGTGTGTGGTTTTATCCTAATCCTGTCCTACTCTATTCGTTTATTGTCTCAATAGCATAAATTGTTTAATACTGTTGAGGAAAGCGCACATCGTGGCAACATAATGACTGGTCCCTTAAAGCAGAGCAACATTACAGAGCAATGCAGCACACCGCGCACAATAAATTATTTTTTTCTACTAACTCAGTAAGAAATTAGCTTACCGGTTGTTGCATTATTTTTTTCAGGTAAAGGTAAAGGTAAATGTAGCTTAGTAAAGGTAAATGTAGCTTACCGGTTGTTGCATTATTTTTTTTAGGTAAAGGTAAAGGACTTGCTAGACATTGATCAAGCTTGAAGTGCATAGACCGTTACTCAACTCATTTTGGGATACTTAGCTTATTATAAAGACTTTGGGATGTTGGGTAGTTCATATATGATATAATGAAGATGTAATGGCATACCAGATGTACCTTTATAACTTTAATTTCAAACTTTATATGTAATATATTGTAACTTGCTTCTTATTCATTGATTGATAATGGTATTGCTACTAGGACCTAAATAATAAGATCCTTACAAAAGTAGGATCCTACAGAAGTCAACAAATTAATTAAAATAAAAAAATATCATAACAACACATACTTTCCGAGCAATTTCTAAGCATACATCATACTCGAAAACGTAAGTTGGGAAGCTCGTGAGTACGCGAGGGTTAGACTCTGCTGAAATAGACACATAGCACAACACATAACACACAAGATAACATATAACTCGGTTACGCCTCATAATCTCTGGTCTAGTTGCGAAACTCATTACACAACTCAACTCAAAGGGGACGTCGTTCCCCGGCTAACAGACCGAAGCACAGGAGCGACCTGACAATAACTCTATCGTATATATACGGTCTCATACTTCATGACTGCTTAGGGACAGTCAGCCTGCGCGATCGCCCATTGCGGATACTCTGGATTTGATCTCGGCTCATACACACATATCACATATAATAAAAGTAAATAGAACGATACCAGAGGTGCCACATCTCTATCTCAATCATCTCATCACAACCATGCAATTAACACAATAAGACTCATAAATTAGATAGAGCGCTCGTTGAAAAGACTCGTGTACTCACCTGTTCACTTGCAATCTGTCTCAACTGAACTCTTCCGAACTCTATCTCAGCTCAATTTGCTGTCGGTTCGACCCTGTATACATAACGGATCCCAGAATATTAATTCAAACTGAACACATACTCATAACAGACTCACACACAGACCCCGCAACTGAAGCAGACCCTAAAAGTAACCCAATTAGGCTTCAAAGCCCAAAATCAAATCTGTCCCAATTAGGCGGATCGTGACCCGTACTCAACCTATCGCAGTCGCGCTCACAATCCGGACCATGTTTATCATCGCTGCCCATAATCACCTTCACCACATTACACTCATCGTTGTCGCGCTCCACGGGACAAATGGTTCTGCTCTCCTATCCAGGGGTCTAATGCCCCCACCAACTTGATTTTTGCAGCAAAACTCATATACTAATACATATTTGCTACCTACAAGTCTCTAGGCCAAATCCTATAATCTTTTAACAACATCTAACACGAATTATTCACTGAATTTAATGATTTTCTTACCTTTAGGCTTCAAAACTTAAAAGATGAGGAAGATGATCAATTAGCAATCAAAATCTGTCCTTGGAGCTTCTTCTTGCAAGTTTCAGCCACCCTCACACACACATATACTTCTCAATGTCTATTTTTGGCAAGGAGGAAAGCATGGAGTAAAAAAGGAAGCTTATATATGTATTTCTAATTATAGTAACCCGATACCCAATAATCAAAACCCGATATCGTATTTTCAATATTAATGTCAATTTGATTCATTTAAATTTGTGATCTCATAATTATTAATAATCCGTCCGACACATGTAATCCACTAGTCGGGATATTATTCGACCAACACAATATCCAATAATTTAAATATCCAATAAAATAAATCAATGTATCAGGTCTGAAAATGAAATGTTACAAGCTTTATCTATCTTCCATATCAGAAAATGAAAATTTTATTTATCGTTTTAGAGGGTGTCTCGGTTTTTTGGAATTCGTCGTATGCTCTGTGGTTGCAAATTTTCCTGATCTTTAACATTATAAAACGCTATTGGTTTTTGAGATACGGGTTCGACGTTAAAGTTCATCCTGATGAGGTTCGATATGGAGAAACTTGATGGGAGGATCAACTTTGGCTTGCGCAAGTTATAATCAAGGATGTGTTAATTCGATCTAGGATACACAATGCATTGAGGGGTAAACCAACCTCTGTTTCCAATAGCATCGATTTAAGTAAGGTCAGTAAAAACTATAAAGAATAGGATGATATGGATTTGAGAGCGACACATTGTATTTGTTTGTGTCTTGCAAATGCAAATATGCATGGGCTATCAACAACTAAGGAGCTTTAGGAGAAACTTGAGTAGTTCTACAGTTTCATCCTCTACGTATGAATGGAGGTACAAATATTTCTGATCATCTAACTATTCTTAATAATATCATTTCAGAATAGGAGGTTATAGGGTATTTGAGGTTAAAGATGAAGATAAAGCTTTGAGGCTCATACTATCTTTGTCATCTTCTTATGATCAACACATGAAGCCTATTATGATGTATGGGAAAGAGACCCTGAAGTTTGCGGATGTTACTCGTGAACTCGTATCTAAAGAGAAGAGATTGGAAGGTGGCAGTGACACTTCATCAGAAGGAACAATGTTGGTGTGTGGAAATGGAAAGAAGAAAAATTCACGTAAAAAACTGACATGCTGGAAGTGTGCACAGGCTGGACATGCCAAGATAAATTTTCCAGGTGGAGCAGATTTAGCAATGGCTTCCAATTCGGCTAACAATGTTTCCATTGTCACAGAGAATCATGATTTTCTTTTATATATGACGTACGCACAATGTTTTGGTGTGTTAGTGTTTATCATTAAAAAATTTTAGTTTATTTTTGTTAGCGGGTCCACAAGTTTACACATGGGCATTGGTTTGGCATAAATGCAAGATGTGTGGTGGAATGTGATGTTGATGGTTGATTAAGGTAAGCCAAACGGGAGAAGTTGCACCATAAATTTCAGCAAGTTTTCGACATGTGTCGAAGTAAAGTTCTTGGAATGAATTATTTCAAGTGGTGATACCTTTTTGTGATGGAGTATGATAGTTCTTTATGAACTGTGATTGTCAGGTTTTGACAATGTTCTAGATGTGGCAAATTATCTTTTATTGTATCCAAGGTGGAGTATTGAGTTTTTTTTTTGGCTAAAATAAAATATTGTTTTTGTCCTGTATTGATAGAAAGATGAAAGATGAAATGGTCTCTATGCCTATAAAAAGAGTCCAATGCATTGGTTTCAAGTGCCCCAATCAAATGCACTTAAAGTATATGATTCATTATTTCTTTCTGTAGAGTGTAGAAATGAAAGTCAAATCTTTAGAGAGTGCATGTGTAATTGGAGGGGGTTGGCTTGTGAGATTAGTCTATGTAATTGTAAAAAAAAGTATCATATAATGAATTTTTCTCTATGGAGGCCCCATCATTTTTCTGTGGTTTTGGAGTTTTCCAAGTATATCTTTGTGTTCAAGTTTTTTTTTCATTGGGCGGTTTGTTGGAAATCTTTAAGACCATTTTCCCAACAGGCGAAACTCGAGACTTGTAAAGAGAGTTAATATTATATTGGATTGTTGAAACTATGGGTAAATTTAGAGGCAGGGCTGTCGTTAAACACTATAGAAAGGCATTATGATAGATTCTGACCGTCTTGTGTTTCATAAGGATTTAGCAAATGTCGATTGATCGTTTAATTATCTAAGAGTGAAGTTGATGATAACTGGCGATAAGCAAATTAGTTTAAATCAAACGGATAATGAAGAGATTGTAGGCTATAAATATGCTATTAGTAATAGTCCAACGAGGATGTGATCGTGATGTCAAATGTAATGTGGGAATAAAAGGTGATGAGTGTATTTCAGAGTTGGATTTCGAGGACAAAATCTTTATACAGGAAGGAGATTTGTACATCTAGTTTTACATAAGATACATGGAATTTTAATATTGGATGTATGATTTAATCATATCAAGTTGGACGAATGAAAGGGAAGAGTTTAAAAGTTGATTGACATGTAAAGAGACCACGTAAAAACTAAAAAAACTACATTCTAATGAACCGTTAGGCGTTGGGATAAAATCGTAAAAACTAAATTCACTTGCTTCCTTCTTATCTCCTTTGTAGATGATGTGTGTATGTGCGTGATTCCTAACAAAGAGATTTCAGGGAGAAATCAGAGAAAATAAAACTATACTTGGGTTGTGAATTCATCTCCTTCTTCCTCAACATCAACATCTTCTACAAGTGTGTGCAAGGTAAGAAAGTCCACTTCATAGGATTTAATCATGTTAATTCATGAAAGATTAATAAAAATGTGTTGCAACATGCTTGGAGTTTGTTTTAGATCGAATTCAATGCTTAAAACAAGTTCCAACCGAATTTTAGGATAAAAAGAGTAAATTTCTGCTAAAAGTCTCACACGAATTCATGCGGGACAAGCCACATATCCACGTGCGAACCTCACACGCATCCGCATTGCAACTATGTGGTGATCGTACATAGCCGTAGAGGCTGGTTACTTACACCGCCATATGTTTGTTGCATTTGTTAGCACATTGTTGAGCATAATTATCAGTTGTACAATTTTTCAAATGTATGTAGATGCATGTTGGGTCAATCCTAACCCAAAGGTCATGATTATTCACTACTGCGTGTAGTGTGCTATTCAGGACTCTGAGTTGCTTTGATGAAATATTAGTAATGGCTTCCAGATCTATAGAGTTTATATAATTATATTGTGTGTGTATGTGTGTATGTATATATGTATGTGTATATATATATATATATGTATGTATGTATATATATATATATATATATATATATATATATATGTGTGTGTGTGTGTGTGTGTGTGTGTGTGTGCTTAGAGGGCCCAAATGGGTGACTGCTCAGGGCCCAAAATTTCATAGGGCCTCTAATTTCATAAGTTCTCAATGTAAATAAAGTACGATCGATTTTTTTAACCTATGGACGTAAATAAAATAAAAAGTAAGTTTGTGTGTGTATGTATATTTATGTATGTATGTGTAGGGCCCTCTTATACGTATTCGTCCGGGACCCAAAAAGTCAATGGAACGACTTTGTATGTGCTAATTTTGTTGCAATATATCCTATAAAGTTGTTTACGGTTGTTTTACTCATATACCGACAAACATGTACTCCGATTGGCAATAAAGAGAGGCCACACAACTACACAAGGGGAGATCCGCCCCCATTCATCAAGTAATGACAGACTACTTCAGTAAGATGTTATTTGTTTTTTAAGAGGTTAAATGTCTGAAGTCTGAAATTAAAAGGAAGCATTAGAATATGAAACTAAGAGGCTCTTAATTTTAGTTCAGACAACTCTCTTTCGCTTAATTTTAAGAGGTAAATTCAGAGGTTTCAACATCTTAAATCTGAAACTAATATCATAGATTTGAATTTTAGACGTCAGAGCCTTTTTGAGGCTCTTAATGAAAAACAAACAATGCCTAAGTGTGTTTCCTTTGGGATACGACATACTCACTTATAACTAATGACTGCATTTATAACTAAAGTCTAAAGTGCTGTGAATTACTAGACCTTTTAACAAGAGTTGCTTCCCGCCAAGTTTCGATAAGATATGTTTACGTGATGATTTCTTTTGATGAATTAGCTATGTAATATCATCATATGGTGTTAATAAATGTGAACATTACGGGCCACATGGTACTTAGTTGTGCAAGTAGAGTGTTACATCACGTGTCGAAGTTTTGCTTGACCCATTTTGTATTTTTATTTATACATTTTTAAATTTGACATTGGTTTTAAAATTTGGTTTTCGGTTTTTTTGGCTTCAATGTTCAAATAGTATAGCAGGTATTTGGTTCTCTGTTCAATTTGAATAAAAAAACATAGATTGTGATTACAAGACCCAAATAACAATTGAAACAATACATTAAATTTTAATATTCTTAAAATTTGATTTTTTTAAAATTATTTTTTATTTTAGAGTTATTAAAAAAATTAAACATGTGCATACGATTGATTTCAGAGATAACTCGTGTTGGCTCTAACCCAACCCAAATATATTCGTGTCACTTTCGTTTCAATCCATTTTGGTTCTATATCGCTTTTCTCGTATCGGCTTCATATCATGTTTTCTAGTAATGTCGTAAATTGACACCCTTAATAAATAAACATCATAAAAAAAAATAAAAGTTCCTTGTTATTTCATGTATATAAGTTTAATCCAAAAAAACTTTTCAAATCATTGGGATATGGATATGAATATGATAATCGCCGAAGAATGCCTCTTTAATTACGCCACCGCGAAAACACGAAACTTTGCGTTTAAAAAAATAAAAGTTGATTGTTATTTCATGCATTAAGTAATAAGTTTATTACAAAATCCATTCTCCTCCGTGTGACCCCACACACTGAATTGGTGGGATTGTAGGGTTAATTACCAAAACAATCACACACTTATTTTCGCTTTATTGATGGCAATGCCTGGCAGACGTCCCAATTACACCTTGTTGACTCAGATTCCGGACGACGATCTCCAACCACCACCTCTCTCCATGTTCTCCACCGGCACCGGAAGCGGTGGCGGTGGTGGTGGCGGGTATGATTCATCATATCAATCTCACTCTGGAGAGAAAAAGAGGAACGAAAGAGGAGCTGGATTTGATTGGGATTTGATGAACTTGACAACTGATCAGAGGTTGCAGCAGACACGACAGAGTGGATTTCCGGCGTCGATCGGTGGATTACAGAGACAATCGAGTGGGAGTAGTTATGGTGAGAGTTCGATTTCTGGTGATTATTTTGTTCCGTCGTTGTCGGCGGCGGTGAACAGTGTTAGTGGTGATCTTGATGGTTATGGTCAAGTGCCGGACGGAGGTGGAGGTGAGGTGTTGAGGTTGAAGTCGTCGGAGGCTGTTGGTAGTGGTGGTGGCGGAGGAGGAGGAGGTTCTTATTCTTCTAAAAGTTGGGCGCAACAAACGGAGGAGAGTTATCAATTGCAGTTGGCGTTGGCGTTACGGCTTTCCTCAGAAGCTATGTGTGCTGATGATCCTAATTTACTGGATCCTGTGACGGATGAAACGGCAGGGTCGAGGTCATCTGGAGCTTCTACTACATCAGCAGAAGCTTTGGCGCATCGATTTTGGGTATGTGTTTGTGCTATGTGTGATTGTGTGTTTTTTGCAAACAGATCAACTTCTAATTTGATAACATTATGATTGGTATGTTTCCTTGCATCAACCAGGTTCTCTTGTGTTTTTTACATTTGTGGTTTGGAGGTTTAAGGACTAAAATTTAGATAGCATATATTTGTCATTCGTAGGAGTGGTTTATTGGGATAACATTGATTGGTGAAGGTTTTAAGTGGAGTTGACCTATCATAAGGGTAGGATATGAGAGGAAGTGGATCACACTATTACTGGAAAGCCCGACTTGAATTAACGAAGTAAAGTTATTTTAATATCTGTCACTATAGAATTCAGAAGTTAATAGGATAGAGCAATAGTCACTGTTAAAGAACTTGTACTGGTAATTTCACTGATTTGTATCAGGAAATGATTTTGTGTCTTCTATTCTAAGGCTTCACAAGTGTTAGAAATTATATGAACGTCGATTAGTTATGAATAAAAACCAAGTCTAAAACACAACAATGCATGTATCGTCTAATAGTATAGTGAAAGGATCGATCTCTGAGAATGATGCTAGAATGATGATACTTGGCGTCTATCACCATTTATCCATGCATGTTTCGGGTGTTGGTACCTAGAGTGAAGTTTGATCAAATTTTAATGGACAACGTAGTATTCACTAAGGTTGACTCCACTTGCTTTGGATATTTAAGATAATACGTGCAAAAATCAACTCAATCAAGTAAGAAAGTAATCTGTTTAGTAATCCAATTTATGAAAATGATTGTACAATTGACATCTTGGTCCAAATCATCAAAACCTGTATCTATTGGAAAGCTAGTGTAAAGGTCTTTACCACCAACCACTGCAGCATAGACAATAAACACAAGTTGCGGTCAATCACACTAGAATGTCATCTAAATGTAATTAGACACAAACATCCATTCACCTAGGAATTGTTGTTACCAATTCTAACTGTCAGGTCTAACTACAAGATGGCAAGATGCATATAATAATGCCGGAAAAAAAACACAAATATATGTGGGTCTGTCCAAGAATGACCTATGTACACGGCCTTACTAGGCACTAGCAAGTCACTTGTATTAATTTCGGATCGAGGGTATTAATTGCATAGGGACGATAAACATAAGAAAAGTTGGGACCGGAATAGAAAACCCCATTGGATTTGGGCCTAAAATAAACTTTCTGGAATGCTTCCCTAGAACTAATACAAACCCACACCTCTTGGCCAACTAGTGTCAGCTTTGACATCTCTAAGCCTAGCATCTACCTCGTCCATGGGTGATAAGAATGTACCAATACATCCCCCTAGGGAACTCTTCGTCCTCGCGAGTGTTAAGATGGAGATTGCACTTAAAAATACCATCTCGCCGGTTCATGGATGATGTGGGACAAGAATGTATCATGAACCTTACAATGGGTGGCTCCTCCTTTACCCTTGCGGTCTTGCCTACACATTGGGGAGTGGGGCTCATGTTCTTGAATTTACTAGTGGCAAATAATTCTCTGATCACAACGAGCTTTCACAACCTAACATGATGTCCACAAAAACCAAAATTTGTTTCAGTAGCAACATATGTTCTATAGATGCAAGAAACCAGACATCCACAAGTATTGAAAAATCGAACAACTCAATCAATGCAAAATCAAACAATAATCAATTTTGACAAGGGTTTATCTCATTAGGGAATACTATGAAGTCCAGTTTCATAGAGAAAAATACAAGAAATAGGTAAAATAACACAAAAGTTCATTGCTTTTAAATGTATAGGATCTAGATGGGTTGAATCTTGTTTGGACTTTACTAAACAGTGGTCTTTTGATACCACATTGAATCTTTTTATGGTTTGGAACTTAACATGGTATAAAAAAATTCAGGTATCATAAGCTTGTTGATTCAAATCAATGTTTGCATTCAAACCTCACGTTGGTTGTCTAGTGTTATGACAAACCTTTATGATTGGCTAAGCATAGTGTTTTAAATAAATATATTTCTTAGGCAATTTATGTGTTAGTCTAGGCTTTCAAATGAGTTGGCATGGTTGAGATAGTTATATATATGCATGTAGATCAGTTTGTATTTTTGCATAATTTCAATTGGATTTATGGGTCTAATCCACATTAATGGGTTTATGGGTCTAATCCACAATTAATGTCTCATCATCTATTTTTGTTGGTAGTAGAAGTGCTTCTATATGCTAGACTTGCTATAGATACTAATATAACTTGCTCAAAGATCCTAATCTCTAGGAAAAATAAATAAGATATGGGGTGCTTGGTTCCTTATTTTTGACATTAAGAAAAACGTATTTGTTTTATAGTTGACCAACATTGGTGTACTTAACGAATGATCTTCACAAACCATGGAGGCATGGAATATTGACCTATGAATTTAAGATACACGAATCAAGTTTTTGAAGGGCCTGCGTCAACAAGGCTCTTACTTGATCTTACCTGAGTGTCAAAATGCGAAGTCTCATGCTTTCTTTGACTTCTAGTAGGTGGCAATGTCAACCCTATATAAATGATTTAGCTTTCCTCACAAACCATATATTGCTAAGGGGTCAAGTGCGTAAAATAAAAAAAGTAGCCAAGTCATTAATTTAATATATTAGATTATTAGCTTATTAAATATAGTTTTTGCAATCATATGTAATACATTAATTATTCATATAATTGCAAAAAAGAAGAATAGTGTTGGCTGGTTAACCCAAATTGACTCGGTTTGATTGATCTGGACCCATTTGTACGGTTATCCATGTTGAGAAAATGCCATGAAAAGATAAAAAAACAAAACACACTTCTCGATCGTTTAACTTAGGTGCATGCTAGTTCTGTTAGACTGTTAGGCTTTTGGTTTAGTGATTTCATGGTTCTCTTTCATTTTCTATGAACATCGCATAAGCCATATACTCAAAAGCATCTTTGTTGGAGAGTATTTGGACTTTCAACTTCTTGGACAAAATTTCCTCTATCTAAACCTTTGTTAGATGTAATTAAATTTTTTTCTAGGTTCCACCCTTGCAATTATGGCAAATGGCCAAACGGTTCTCTTGACAACAATTTTATTTTCAATCCTTGCCATTATATGGCTAAAGCCTTTTCTTCAACTCTTGAGTCTTGACAGTGATGCTTTTTTGTACTTGCCATTATGACTCAAAAACCAACATTCTCGTGGGAATTAGCAACCTTAAAAATTTTTGGGCTGATTTTTATTTATAACAAACATCATACAAAGCATCGAATGTGGTTGTTGCACACTTTCATAATTGACCTGTTATTTATGGCATTGTAAGAAATTTAACATGGATCCTCCAAAAGGAGGTCTCGAGTACGACTCCCAAAATTTAGCATGGGAATTTAAGCTTGCCTTCACATATAAAAGACTATCTTTCTAGCTTGAACATCCTGACAATACCATTAACACTTACACTAATAGTTGTGAAAAGCGCGCCTAGGCCCTGAGGCGCAGAAGGCTCAATCCACGGGGCTTTTTTACTAACAAGGCTACACACATAGCAGAGGCTCATCGAGGCGCAGCGCCTAGGTCTCAAGGCTCAGGCGAGCCTAGGCGCGCCTCATGTATATGGGCTTCTTTTAATTGGTTTTTGTTGTGGTTTTAGTGGGCTTTTTGTTTTAGGGGGCTATATTTTTAATTAAGATCTAGTAGTCCGTAGTAGACAAAAACACTTGATTAAATTCTCTATGATCATTAGTTCTTCAAAAGCATACAAATAAACTTCATCTTGACAAAAATCGACTTATAGACTTCAATTGGTTCATCCTTAAACTACCTTTTCTCTAGTTTTCAGGCTTCATTGACTTCTTCTTGAACACTTTGAATCTTTGATGACCTTGAACTATGTTAGTAAGTAGTTAAGTACTAAATGGTAACTTCATATGTTTGTGATCTATGTAGGAACATGGTTTTGTTTGGTATTATGATTGTTTTAATGTTATTTAAGTTGTTTTAGGCAACTAGGAGTCTAGGATTCATACATATAATTTTTTTATAAATTTTATTTCTGTTGCGCCTCGCCTTTATGAGGCCCGCGCCTCGCCATGCGCCTCGCGCCTAGGCCCCAGGGACCCCTTTGCCCCTCGATGCGCCTTGAGCCTTTCACAACTTAGTTACACTTAGGATTTTGCAAAAACACTTGTATCTCAGTTATAGAAACCACACATAACTCAGGTGTTCTCCACTTCTCACTCTCTTTTATTCATAGTATCTTTCTAACGACCGTTCCCTTTCATTCTTAGAAGCAACAACAATTTATTCAATCTCACCACTTTAGATGTTAATGAAATATTTTCTTTGGGTTCTAGTAGGTTGGTTGGTTAGGTAGATTGGCTTGGAATCATTAATGTGCGTATTAAAAGGAACAATGATTGATCCATTTATTTGAACTAGTCTACATCATTATTGTTGGATTTCTTGTTTCAATATTAGACATAGTTTATAGAGTAGAAGGGCTAGAATGTAATTAGTCTAAACTAGATAGTAATCATTGTATTTAGTTTCTCTATATATACCCGCATTGTATTCAGTGTTTTACATATCAATACACACTAGATTACAAAGTCTATTGTGGTATCAGAGCCTGGGAATGCAACCCTAGGTCTCATACTCTAAACCCTAGCCGCCTCCTATCCTAAACCCTAGGCGCCTCCCCTGCAACCCTAGCCGCCTCCTCTCACAGCCGCCGCAGCCACAGCTGCTGCCTCCCTTCATCGCCGCAGCCACAGCTGCTGTCTTCCTCACTGCTGCCGCTGCGGCACCCTTACTGCCGCTGCTGCTGCTGCATCCTCACTGCCGCCACTGCTGTCTCCCTCACTGCCGCCTGAAACCTACTGCTGCTGCACCCTCACTGCCGCCGCTGCTGCTGCACCCTCACTGCCGCCGCTGCTGACCGAGACATCCTTCTGCCACCAGAGTTTCCATCTGCAGCCGCCTACAATGGCTGAAATTACAGCCCTCACTTCGACCGAGAAAACTAGCCACAACTCACACAAGTTTGCCTTTACTCTTTCTCCAACCAATTATGGTTATTGGAAAACTATGCTTCACCCGTTTCTTGTTACAAACAACCTGTTTGGATACGTGGATGGCACACTTCTCTGCCCGCCTCCGACTATTACCTCTTCGTCTGACAAAGATGGTACCACAGTACCACTGCCACAATTAAACCCCAGTTACACAGCCTGGATCTCCAATGACGCTCATGTACGTATGCTTATTATTTCCACCATCTCTGAAGCCTCTTTTCAGCATGTTCAAGGCACCACCTCTCGCGATTTGTGGTTGTCTCTTGAACGTGCATATGCCCCACACACTTCATCCCGGGAATACACCCTTAAAAACCAACTGCTCAAGCTTCAGATGCAACCTGATGAAACTGCTACAGCCTATTTGACTAGGGCTCAGGAATATTCTACTGCTCTCGCCAACATTGCTGAACCGCCAAAAGAAAAAGATCTGGTTTACGTGGTTATTTCAGGTCTTAGAGACGAATACAATGGTTTGAAGTCATCCCTTATTGGACGCCAGTCTCCAATTTCTTTTGCTGAACTTTTTGCGCTGTTGTCAGACCATGATTACATGATCCAGAAACCTGCTCCAGTCATACCACCCTCTCAGGCCTTCCTGTCTACTACTACTGGTACTGGTAATATTCGCACCTCATCTACTTCTGGCACTACTCCATCTCCTGATCAGCTCCAAGCTCTTCAGCATGCTCTCTCTCAGCTCGGTCTTCAGGTACAACCTATTGTTACTCCTCTTGCACAGGCTAACTATACTCACAGGTCTGGTAATTATCGTGGTCGTGGACGTGGAAATAGCCGTGGCCGTGGGAACTACAACACTAACCGCAGTCAAACAGGCGGTAATCGGGATCAATTTCCGTGGGCCTCTACTCAAAACACGGTGTTTGGAACTTGCAACAGGTGTGGCATTGGCCACATTCCCTCTCAGTGTCCGAATCGTGATCCCTCTACTATTCGGTTTCGGCAGCCTTCGTCAGCTAACTTTACAGATATGCGCTCCAACATGTCCACCTCTTGGATTCCAGATACAGGTTCCAATCACCATGTTTCACCAGATCTATCTAGTTTCGATCACTCTGAGGCATACTCCGGCACTGATAATCTTCATGTTGGCAATGGTGAGGGCTTACCCATTCTTCATATAGGTTCCACCAAATATTACTCTCCTAACAAAACTTTTAGCCTTAAAAACATTCTCCATGTGCCTGATATTAAACAAAACTTACTTTCTGTTCAACAATTTTGTCTTGATAATGATGTGTTTTTTGAATTTCACTCCACTTTCTTTGTTGTGAAGGACAAGTCTACACACACCATCCTCCTCACTGGTCCAAGTAACGGTGGTCTCTACTCCTTTCATCTCCCTACAAATCAACCTATCCCCAAGGTCGGATTCTCCACTACCCGTGCTTCCTCCACTATCTGGCATCACCGACTCGATCATCCTCATCAACAACTGTTTCTTTCTATGGTTTCTAAGTATAGTTTACCTTTAAATAATGAGTCCTCTAGTAGTTCTTTTTGTAATTCCTGTTCTGTTGGGAAATCCTCTAAGCTACATTTGTTACCTTCTATTTATAAAAGTTCGAGTGTTTTGGAGTTAGTTTTTTGTGATGTTTGGGGCCCCGCTCCTGTTACCTCATTTGATGGTCACACTTACTTTCTATTATGTGTTGATCATTACTCACGTTTCATGTGGATTTTTCCGTTAAAACACAAGTCTGATGTGTATGCTACTTTTAAAAGTTTCCTTGTCATGGCTGAACGTCAATTCCAAACAAAACTAAAACCTGTTCAAACCGATTGGGGAGGGGAGTTTTGGAATCTCTCTCAATTCTTCTCCTCTCTCGGCATTCTTCATCGTCTCTCGTGTCCTCATACCAGTGAGCAAAATGGCTTTGTTGAACGACGTCATCGACATGTTGTCGAAACCGGTCTTACCTTACTAGCCGCCTCTAATGTTCCTCAACGTTTCTGGCATTTTGCCTTTGATACAGCTGTCTATCTCATCAATCGCATGCCGTCTAGAACAAACTCCAATATCTCACCTTTTGAATTTTTATTCAAACGTCCCCCAGATTTTTCCTTTCTTCGAGTTTTTGGGTGTCAGTGTTTTCCACATCTCCGTCCATACAACAAACACAAAATGGACTTCCGCTCTACTCCGTGTGTTTTCCTTGGCTACAGTCCAATCCATCATGGCTACCGTTGCCTGGACCCACAGTCTGAGCGCCTTTACATAGCTCGACATGTTCGTTTCAATGAACATCTTTTTCCCTTTCACCAACCTTCCACCCCTCCTTCACTATCTACCTCAGATCCATACATCTCATCCTATCCCCAACCTGACCCCGCTCCCTTCACTTCTCCCACTACTGATACACCTACCGATACACCTACCACTACATCTCCCGATACACCTATCCCCACCCCTTCCACTACTACTACACCTATCTCCACTCCTCTCACTACCGATACACCTACACCCACTCCTCTTCGCACATATCATCGTCGCTCTACCACTACCCAACCATCCCACCCTTCTACTGATACTCATCACCCTTCTCCTACTCCACAACCCACTACCACTGCCCCCTCTCGTCCTCGTCCACCTAATCTACGTCCCAATCCTAAACAAACCAAACCTCACAATATCTCTTCCTTCCACACCACCTATACAAACTAGGATTAGGATAGTGACTTGAATTAGTTGGGTGTTTTTCTGTTTTTCTGTTTTGGTTGAAAGCTGTTAGGAAGATATAGAATTAGTATAAATAGGACATATGGGTTAATGAGAACAATAACTCAAATTGTAGTCATTCAACCCAAATTTGTTAGAGTGAAATAGAATATTTTCTTGATTCACATTCTGTGGGTTTTCTGATTTTCTGAATTTCTGAGTTCTTGAATTGTTCATAGCAGTGTTTCTGAAATTCCTAACAAGTGGTATCAGAGCTTTAGGTTGTGAGCGTTGTTCTTTCTGAAATTTGCAATTGGATGTCAGTGATAGGAGTTAGAAATCATTCATTTGGAGGCAACCTCGTTTGGCGATAATTCTTGGGTTTGACGCTGTTGCAATTGACAATCGTTTCTTGCCAATTGTTAACAATCATTGTCACTGTTGTTGGCGATCAGTTCTGCAATCAATCTTTGGAAGTTGCTTCTAGTTCTTGATGATCGATTGTGAAGCTGTAAGTGTCCTTCTTGGCTGATAGTTTCAGCGCTTAGAATTTGTTATCAGAAGGATTTTTTTTTTGTGCAATCGATATTGGTTTTGTCTCAAGAATTGTTAATTGATTTTGGTGTTGGGGTTGGCATTTCCAGATGCAGTGTTCAATTCGGAAATTGACTTTGATTTGTTGAATTTGGTAATCGGTTTGGTGGTTTTTTGTTGGTCAATCTTGGAGTTTTTCGGTTGAATCTTGGAGTTTCTTGGCCAATCTTGGAGTCAGATTCAAGGTGGAGCTCTTGAATCAGGCTGTTGAAGTTGCCAATTCAAGTTTTTAGGGCAGTCGATTTTGTTTTGGGGTTCTTTCAGGTGTTAGTAGCTCTGTTGTTTAGGTTCTGTTTGGTAATTGAATTTCGGTTGAATTTTGGGATTCAAGAAAGTCGAATTCTTGAACGTTTGTCACTGATTTTGAAATATGAATTCGCAAGTCGTAAGAAATTGATTTGGATGTTTGGGTTTAGTCTTGAATCAAGTTCGGATTTCGGTGATTTGTATTTATCTTGGGTTTTTGTTTTTCTTGATTAGTTTTGAAGACGAAATGGTCGTTTTGGGTTTTTCTTGAATGACGATTCAAGAATTTAGGTGTCAACTCATTGCGTTTGTTCGGTTTAGTATCGGAATTGGAGCTGCGTTTTTTTTTGGGGATTCGTGTTGATTGAATTTCGAGTTGTTTGATTTTGAAGGCATTTAGATGGCGATACAAGTTCCGTTTGAATTTTTGATTTGTTTTTTGATGACGTTGGTTTTTTGGATTGTTTCGTCATGTCGGGGAATTGTATCGATTAGTTTAGTGATCGACGTTTGGGTTATGGCGTTCCGGTTTGTTCAAACCGTGATTTGGGATTTCGGTTGTCGATCGTTTGTTTGCTGATTTGGAGTATTATTCTCGACTTTGGAGTTTGAATTTCGATTGTGCTGCTGCTGCTGTTGGTTTGATTGTGCTGCTGCTGCTGTTGGTTTCTGGTTTAGCTTAGTTTTGAGGTGGAAATTCTTCTTTTGTCATTTGGTTGCCCGTTTGTTTCCGGCCGGATTAGTGTGGGGGCATTTTGGGAGGAGTTTCACAATTGTTTTGGCTGCGACATTGGTTAACCGGTTGATTTTGGATAGTTTTTGTTCTCCGGTTTGTTGGTTTTTTGGTGCACATTGGTATTTGGTCGCAAATGTGTTTTTGGGTCTTCGTTGTTTTCGGATTGAAGACTTTGGATTTGAATTTGAAGTTTTGGTAGTGTGTTTCCAAGAAGGTGGAGTAACACAAATTAGCTCTGGGATTTGTTTTTGTTTTGTTTTGTAATTTGAAATTCAAGTCAAGGTGGAGATTTGTTAGGATAGTGACTTGAATTAGTTGAGTGTTTTTTCTGTTTTTCTGTTTTGGTTGAAAGCTGTTAGGAAGCTATAGAATTAGTATAAATAGGACATATGGGTTAATGAGAACAACAACTCAAATTGTAGTCATTCAACCCAAATTTGTTAGAGTGAAATAGAATATTTTCTTGATTCACATTCTGTGGGTTTTCTGATTTTCTGAGTTCTTGAATTGTTTATAGCAGTGTTTCTGAAATTCCCAACAGTTGGTATAGGTGATATTCATCTATCATTGCACCTGAAATATCTGTTTTCCATGTTCCTGCATTAAATTGTAACTAGATCTCTATTCGCAAACTTACCCATGATAATATTTGTCTCGCTAAATTCTCTCCATTACTATGTGAATTTTCAGGGAAAACGATTGGCAGTGCTAAGATTCATGGTGGCCATTATTGCTTCGAGAACTATTCATCTGAAAATCAGCCAAAAGTCCATCTGAGTGTTGCTTTTGTTTTTGTTTCTAGCTCAAGGGAAATAATGCTATAGCATCATCGTCTTGTCAATCCTAGTTTTTCCTATTTAAAATGATAGTTTCCATCTTTATTCACTAATAAGAACCATATTTCCATTGATTGTGAAGTCTGTCAACTAGCTAAGCACACTCGTGTCTCTTTATCTCCAAAAATTTATACACCATCTGAATCATTTTCTTTAATACATAATGATCTATAGGGACTTTCAAGGGTAACCACATCCAATGGTAAATAATGGGTTCTCACTTTCATTAATGATCACACACGAGTTACTTGGGTTTATCTTAGTCACAAAAACAAGCCATATATTCAAATCCTTTCATAAGATAATCCACACTCAAATTCAAAAAAAAAAAAAATTCAAATTCGCACCGATAACTTAAAAGAATACTTCAATTCTATTCTTGAATATTATTAGTTGGAAAATGGAATTGTACATCAGAGTTCGTGTGTTGATACTCCTCAACAAAATGGAGTCTCTGAAAGAAAAAATCAACATCTATTGGACGTAAGTCGTGCTCTTTTGTTTACTATGAATGTACCCAAATATCTAGGGAAATTCTTGAATCTCAATCACTTGAAGAAGCTACAAAACCAATTCAACCAAATCCTCAAGTACTTGAAAAGGGTCCAACACTGGATACGTGTGAAGCATCAACAGAATGTATACAAAAAGAATTCCAAGTTTACACTAGACGGAAGCGTTCTCAAGCAGAAAATGAAACCATGAATCTTAATGACGACCAAGAAGATGAACCGATGGTAGATGACATGGAGAAATAATCGGGTAATCCTCATTCATAAAATGAGTTGATAAATCTAGTCCAATTCTTGATTTGAACATACCAATTGCCATTAAAAAATTTGTAAGAACTTGTACAAAACACCCGATCTCTAAATTCATCTCTTACTCGAATTTATCGGCTTCAATCCATGCTTTCACTTCTGGATTATCTAGCATAAATATTCCCAGGAATATTGAAAAATTATTATTAGTTCCCGAATGGAAAGCAGCTGTTTAGGATGAAATTCATGCCCTCAAACAAAATAATAATACATGGAGCTTGGTAGAGTTAGCAGAAGGAGTTGGGTGCAAATGGGTATTCACAATTAAATTTAAAGCTGACGGTTCAGTTGAAAGATACAAGGCTCGATTAGTGGCAAAAGGCTTCACTCAAACCTATGGAATTGACTACACTGAAACATTAGTGGCAAAAGGCTTCTCTGCAATTACATTCTCTGTACCAAACGCACCCTTAGAGTTTTCCTTCATTAGCAGCTAATTCCAAGTGGCATATATATCAACTTGACATAATGAATGCTTTTCTTAAGCGGTGAACTTGAAGAAGTTGTGTCTATGGACTAGCCCCTGGATTTGAAGAAAATATAGGAGGTACAAATGTGTGTAAACTCAACAAGTCTTTGTATGGTTTAAAACAGTCCTCGCGTGCTTGGTTCGAGTGATTTTCAAAGATAATCAATAAATCAGGATATATTCTGGCACATGCCGACCATACTATGTTTGTAAAGCACTCCGGAAATAACCAGATTACAATTCTCATTGTATATGTTGATATAATTGTTACCAGAAATGATAGCAAAGAAGCGACGAGATTCGAACATCTAGTAGCTCAATAATTCGAAGTCAAAGATCTTGAAACATGGAGGTATTTCCTAGGGATGGAGTTTTCAAGGAGCAAAAAGGGTATTTCTGTTTGTCAAAGTAAGTACACATAAGATTATGACAAGCTTAATTATAGGGATTTAACTTTCATTATTTTCCTAGTTTAGTGCCCTGTTCTTTGTATAAATACCTCATTAGTTTATTCAATAAAGATATACAGAAATTATTCATTTCCATAGATGTTTTCCAAATAAACCGATTGAGACCACCATATTGTAGTGGATATTTTAACTTATACAAAATCAAGGAGAGGATACATAGGAGAGATTATATGACGATATTACCTTTAAGTTTTCCACTTCTGTAGTTAAACTTTCAATCTTTTCTGTATCCTCCACAGAAACTCTGGCATTTTTCCCAATAGACAGTGCTTCATCAAATGCCTCCAGGGGATGCCCATGTTCCTTGTCGTGCGTTCTTTCTTCCAATTCAGTCTGCAAGATAGTGGCAGTTTTTATGTTCAGGAATTTGAGGCTAATATGGGCCCCCATTAAAATTATGAGACTGAAAGTCTTTTGATGATTATATAAACATGAGATAAATGAGCCTACTGGTGACAACAAAATGCCTATCATGTGTGAATGTGTGACATCACTCATGCCAGTTAAGGAAGCACACAAACCCAACAACAATTAAAAGAGAAATGCCATGAGGAAGATCTACTTAGGTTCTTTCTGCAAAAGGAATAAAAAAATACAAATGAATCACATTCCATTTAATAGTTAGCTTGCTTCAAGATAAATGTCTACTTGCATTGAACTTTTCATCCACCAAAGAGATCATATACTGCTTGTTTTAAACCATAATCACTGTTCATACTGTAATTTACTTGAGCCTTATTTTTCTAAGAAACCAACTCTTTTATTGCATATTAAGTTCATACCACTAGAATTTAGCATGACAACAGGGATGGTCTTGCTCACCTGCAATATTCTTATAAAAATAATAATTTTTTTTGTAACTACCTTACTTGGAAGTTTTGTCCATGTCACAAATTTAATCAATTAATCCTTCATAAATGTTATTAGAATTGGTGCCAAAATATAATGTGTTTCCCCCTCATTGGAATGTCATTACTTAAGGTAAATAAAGACCAATCCCCATGCTTCGCATATCTCATTTCTCATGTGCTTTGATACATGGTCAGTTTGACATTACATCACAAGATTTGTAGTAAATTGCAATAACTTTACTTTCTACTACACATATTTCAGTTATTTCATAGTCTTGAAGTTAAAATACCCTTCTTTCAGTTTCTTCCAACTTAAGACGCAAAATTTTGATTGATTCCAGGGCTTCGACGTACTTCTTTTCAGTATCATCAGCTCGTTGTCTCTCTGATTCTAATAAAACCTGCGTGCCAGTATGTAAGACGGCTAATTTACCGATCACAATATAAATCTGTGATAAAAATACGATATCGCTTAAGTAAAGAAGCACCAGAAGCTATCACACAAATAAATCCAGGTAATCCAATTACCGCCACTACATTCTAGGGTATTATGCAACACAATAACATATATGAACCAAGAGTATATGGAGAGACAATATAATATAATAAAATAATGTTACCTTTAGGTGTTCCACCTCTGTGGTTAAACTTTCAATTTTTCTTGTGTCCTCCACAGTCACCGATGCATCTTTCATAACAGACAAAGCTTTGTCAGATGCTTCCATTGTAGACTCATGTTCCTTGGCAAGCAATGCCTCATTCATTTCAGTCTACATGATAATGTAACTTTATATTTGTGATGATAATAATGTAATGTCTTTTCATCTTTGTTATAACAATCACAATTATGATTCACAATAGCAGTTCTAGCCTGAGAGCTAGCACGTATCACGTACACATTCACAATTACAATCCACACTATCAGTTGATATGTCTTATTAATATGTGTTTGCATCCATTGATGAGACATTTACCACATGCTTATGAAATCTATGTTCCTTTTCGTAAGTAGCTTATTCGGACGCTTCATCATTGCACACGTATTTGAAACTACGTGTGCAATGATGAAGCGTCCGAATAAGCTACTTACGAAAAGGAACATAGATTTCATAAGCATGTGGTAAATGTCTCATCAACGGATGCAAACACATATTAATAAGACATATCAACTGATAGTGTGGATTGTAATTGTGAATGTGTACGTGAAACCTCTTAGTGTGTTAGCAGACTTGGTGCCCAAAGACACTTTGTTTCCCTCTCTCTAAAACATGGTTACTTAAGCCAAATCAAGATCAATTTGGATGTTTATTATATCTCACATCTCATGTGTTTTGAAATATCACTAACTTACCTACATCATATCACATAACTTGTACTTGCAATAAATTTTCTCTAAAATGTACATATTGCCACTATTTTACAGTGGACAGCAGAAAAGCAATCATAGTCTTGAATTTGAAGTACCCTTCGTTCTGTTTCTTGAAGTTGCAGTATCCTTTGTTCCGTTTCTTCCAACTTTAGATGCATAGTTTCAATTGTTTCTAAGGCTTCAGAGAACTTCTTTTCAAATTCATCAGCTCGTTTTCTCTCTGATTCTAGTAATGCCTGCATGCAAATAATAATATATGATGGGCAATTTGCAGATCAGGAGAGGAGGATATAGAGACAAAGAGAAAAGGATCTTATAGACACAACAATCAAACATGTTGCTCCGCAGAAAACATCACCACATAGTTCATCAAGCAGGGAGGTAACCATGTTAACACTCCATAGATTTGTGCATATACTTCCAACCTTGTATTCTATAATCATAAAAGCATCATTCATTTGGTTTAATCATCATCTTACATTCTACGCATTTGCAAATTAAGTGCGTAGATGAGAACACATTCCTATTCGGCTATTCCACCATCACACTGAAAGAAAAATCTGCTCAAGTGTTTTTGTAACAGTCATACAGTTTCTCTTATGAACATAGATAAGCATACATAATTATAATTAAAAAAACTAAGAAAATTATCATATCATTGGTAATTTACAATGACATGTTGTCTTCCCCTTCCTCCCTCCTTTTCACCAGGGAAAAAAAAATAAAAGCACTGGGGATGGATAAACAACCAAAAGACCATACTGATTCCAACAAGATAATAACCATTCAAGATCTCTAGTCATAGTCTCCATGACCACCAAGTCAACAAAAGGATTAAGATGTGTGCATAATCAGAACATGAGACAAAGTTTGTGTATTCTTTCATTTAGAAATGATGAGATATTTATACAAGGATAGAGAGCTAAACTAGGAAAGTAAATTTGTCTAAATCCCTATGATTTATAGCCTACCATGATGCTATATACAATCTGTTACTGATCCTAATATCATGTCTACGATCTATAATCACCAACCCCCACCCCCCACCCCTTTTAAGATGATGCATGTGTGTCAAACATGCACAACTTGGATTTAAGTTCTTCGAAGACTGACTTCGGCAAATTCTTTTGAGGACCATGGTAATTTGCGGCTTGGTGGGGAGCTCGACGATACAAATGGTGCCATTTTCAATCTTCTCTTTAATGAAGTGCTTATCAATCTCCACATGTTTGGTGCGATCGTGGTGAACAGGATTGTGGGCATACTCAAAGCAACTTTGTTGTCACAGTACTGGACTGACTTGTGGTATCTTTATCTCCTTCAAGACTCATTGCACCCGTATACCTTTGCATAGGCCGTGAGGCACAACATGATATTCGGCCTATGCGGTACTTCCGAAGACAAGTGATTTCTTCGTCTTCTCCATGTAACAAAAACGCCCCATACATAATGGCAATAGCCGCTTGTGAAGCGACCATCAGAAGACCAGCCAGTTAGCATCATTAAATATCTCTATCTTATTGTTGTCGTTTTTCTTAAATAACAGCTCCTTACTAGGAGTTCCTTTAAGTATCGTAGCACCCGATATACAGCCTCCAAGTGCTTCTTTTTAAGTGAGTTCCGACTAGTCGTTGGTAGCTCTCTTTATCTGCAGAATTATTCCCATCTTCAACCCCTAATTTATGATTCAATTCCATAGGTGTTTCAGCCGGTGGACACCCTAACATGCCTGTTTCTTCTAAGAAGTCTAGGGTGTACTTTTTTTTTTATAATTAACAACACTTGCACGACTTCTGGGCACTTCCATACAGAGGAACTATTTGAGCTAACCAAGGTCCTTCAATTGGAACTCCTTGTCAACATATTGCTTTAAGCGAGTAATCGATCTCTTCTTGATCATCTCCTGTTATGATTATCTCTCGACGTATACGACAAGAATGGTAATTTTCTGCTGTTTTGAGTGCTTAAAGAACGATGTATCATCAACTTGCCCACATTGATAGCCTTCACCAGTGACCACTTTAGAAGAAAAAACGGCTAAACCAGGCCCTAGGCGATTGCTTTCCATATAAAGACTTTCGGAGTTTACACACTTTCCCCATGGTCCTTCAAATCAAGTTGTAAGAGTGGCCACTCGAGATTAATAGCTAGAAAAAAAAAAAAAGAATTCTTACCGTATTGAGTTTAGCTACCTTTATGGTTTAATAGGATATCATATGCTTTTATTTCACGGTTACATTTCACAATCATATGCTACTAATTTCTGCGGTCATAAGCTGCATCTCTCTACATGTCTCATATGCAGGTCTAAATCATGGTTGCTGCATGCCCGAGGTCATATCTATGACGCGGTCGCTCCACTCAAGGTGGGGACAAGACGACATCTACCTCCCCCCTACAACATTTTCATGGTTCTTGGAGCTTCTTCTTGTTGCGGTTGTTGCTGTTATGTTTAGCTACTAGAGCATAAGATTCTGTGTGGTCTATTCCATAGAAACAAGTCTTGCTTTGTGTCGATTCAATTCCATAGAAACAAGTCTTGCTTTGTGTCGATTCAATGTACAATCAGAATTGATAGTTGGTGAAGATCCATTTACACCTGCAGCTTCTTTTCTAAGATGCAAGTCGGTAAGATCCCAAGTATGATTGTCTTCTAATGCCTTCATTTCATCCAACACAGCCGCTTTCCATCCATGTCTTTTTAATGCCTCTGAAACTTTTCTTGGAATTTCTACATTTGATAAATTAGCATTAAAAGTTTGGTAAGTAGGCGAGAGTTCTTCATAGGTCACACACTTTGAAATTGGATGTTGGGTACAAGATCGAATTCCTTTGCGGAGAGCATTAGGAATTTCAGAATTAATTGGGATTGGTGTTGTATACTCGTTGAGTTCGGTGGTGGAGGCTTGGACATTTTTAGTGTTCAATTCCCTTGAATGTTCAGCAAGACCTGTTTCTTGGCATGACTGAGTTGAGGATGCATTGTCTTGGCATGTAAGATGTCTCCAAGAATAAACTTGCAGCGGTTTTAAGAAATTAAGACACCATTCGTTTCTGTAGCTACCTATTGGTCTAAGAATGTGCGTAGGTCTGTGTCATGTATATTATTTGGGTGAGAACGCAAATGGTGTTGGGTTCAGTAGCATCTGGCTCATTAGAGAGAGTGAGTAGGTTTGGGTTAAGTGGAGTAACATGTGTGTTTTTAAATGAGATGCACTCTAATTTTGGAGTTAATTTCAGAGAGAGATGACAATGTCCCATCTTCAGAAAGCAATGCTAATGTCTCATCCAAATTCCCCCTTAAACATAAATGAGCTAAGCAAGAGAAATAAGGCTCAGTTTCAATAAAAGTGACATCTTTAGACACAAAGAAATGCTTCATGGAGTTAGAGTAGCATTTGTAACCCTTTGTGCTTGAAGAATACCCATTAAAAACACGCTTGTTAGCACGAGGAGAAAACTTTGATTGACCAACGAATTGAGAGTGGACAAATGCAATACTACCAAACACTCTAAAAGGAAATGATGAAAGATGGAAGTGAGGGTAGTATTCCTTAAGGACTGAAGTTGGTGTTCAGAAAGAGAGAACTTTAACAGGCATTCTATTGATAAGCTATCATGCTGTGAGGACATCTTCAGCCCATAAGTACTTAGGAACACACATTGAATATATAATGGAACAAGCAAACATTTAAGAGATGACGGTTCTTACGTTTGGATATCTAATTTTTCTGAAGACTTACACTACAAGAACTTTGATGAATGATAACTGGAGATGCAAGGTATGATCCAAGAGTGGAGTTAAAATATTCTCAAGCATTATCAGTACACAAGGTGTGGATTTTAGCCTGAAATTCGTTTTGACTTTTTAATCATCAAATGAATTTTTTTGAAGGTTTGTGCAGTCTGGGATTTGTCTTTAAGGAGATAGAGGCATAGAGCCAACAAACATGTGTGTGGCCATCAATGAATGTGATAAACCATCATGAACCTAAGATATTACTAACATGACAAGGTCCCAATAAATCACTATGAATGGGTGAAAGGGCTTAGATGCAACATATTGTTTGACAGGATATGGGGTTACAAACGTTTTAAATACTGAAAATTTGGGTGCCCTAATCGACGGTGCCATAAGAGTATATTATTATATTCAGCGCTAGAAAAAAATGAAGCTTTATGTTTGGAGAAAGAATCCTGCCACATGTACAATCCATAGACTACCTAAACACTACCAATTGATGAACATGATGTTTGTTCGGTTGTTCCTATATAAAACTTGGTAGGAGAGAAATTAACAAAACATTTGCTATTATTAGTAAATTTACTAAACTGATACTAAGTTGCAAGACAACTTTGGAATGTGCAAAACTGATTGCAGAGTGAGGGCTGGTGAACATTTAATACAACTAATACCAGCAATGGGAGACAAAGAACCTTCCGCTATACGAACACGTAACAAGGAATGACACAGAGCATAGAAACAAAATAGAGTAGAATCACATCCAAAGCTCCTGGGGCTAAGATCCAGGTAGTCAGTTTTACGGTTAATCGAGTGGAATTGGACATCGAAGACATTGGATGAATGCTTTGTCGAGGTATCTAGTGAACTGCGACAGAAATTGACTGCACTTTCTGATTGAAATAGAGATAGAAATTGATTGCAAGAGGAGACGTCGACAAGGATTAATATCGATTGGAATTTGACATCAACAAGAAGGTATGATGATTATTCAACCAAATCGTACCTCTCTAATACCATGTGCGTTATTAGAACTTCAGAGAATGTTATTGTATATCTTGCATTGAGAAAATGATGAGGTATTTATACAATAATAAAGAGCTAAACTTGGAAAGTAAATATGTCTAAATCCCTATGATTAAGCCTATCATGATACTATATACAATTTGTAACTATACTTGAATCATGTCTACGATCTATAATCATCAACAAGATGACATGCATCACGGCCACAGTTGCTTGTTGGTGGAAACGGATTAATACAACTATGCGAGTTGTTTATTCAATGTTTATGTACTCACTGTGAAGCACACATGACAACAAAACGAGTCTAATCGCCTAATCATTTAATCTTAAAGTTCTTATCCATAATTTTGGTATGTAGTTCAGTAGTTTACATTTCTACACATCCATATACTGTCAATATCGTATATTAAACTTTTATATTTGAACCGGTACTTTGAGCTGAATTCATCACTAAACACCCAATATCCCTCAACCACAGCAAATGTTACTGGAAATAACACCACAGGCTATCACACAAAGATATAGCTGAAGACTTGAAACAAAATCAACTTGACAATTATGTCGTAGTGCATATGTATCATTCTAACAAAATATAAATAGAATTGAGGTGTAGATGTACAAGAAATAACTTATTAAGCTGACATTACCTTGAGTCTTTCCACTTCTGCAGTTAAATTGTCAATCTTGTCAGTATCATCCACAGAATGTCTTTTCACAATAGATGAAGTTTCACCAGATGCTTTGGCTGATGATCCATTTTCCTTTGCAAGCAATCCATCTTCCAATTCAATCTGCAAGATAATGTAATTTTATATTTCTTATGATAACCTCACAATGTCTTTCGTATTAATTCAATCAATCACAATTATAGTCCATGCTAGTGGTAACTGTTAGATAGAATAGAATATAGTAGTTAAGGTTTAGTATAGTTGACCTAGCCGTGTTTTTAATGAAAATCCCATAGAGATAATATATTACAACGATTAATATTTATCGAGTCCAAGGGATACACTAAAAACCCCCTAATGAACCTTATGTCCATTTATACAATCGGGATAGGTCAACTATCCTAATCCCTAACTACTATATTCTATTTTATCTAATACTACGTCATAGTTGGAGTGGGAGGAAATCGAACACTTGAAGTCTCGAACTGGAGCGAAATACAATAAATGCATCGGCGTAAGAAAAACGATGGATTTGAATATGTATAAAATAATAAAAATAGAATGAACAAAAAATAAAATAAAAATAACTTCTGCGATAGATTTGTAACCAATGCAGTTGTACAAGATGGAAGCTTAGGAGGCAAATGATTGCTCATCAAGGGCGGCATGAGGCATCGCAGCTCGACGGTGGCAGCAGGAGCTATAATTGTCATGGAGGAGCTTACGACTACGGCAGTGAATGACAGCGGCAACCAGCAAACAACAAACGAAAACTAATCTAGATCTATAAAAGATGCATCCCTAGGGTAGGATGAGAGGGTGAATAAAAGAAACAAGGTAGTCACTCAATTGGGATGACTCGGGAAGAAGGGCGGCCGCGGCATGGAATGGGATGGGAAGAGAGAAGAAGACAAGATTCCCAAGGCTCTGACACCAAGTTTTTTAATGAAAACCCGTAGGTATATAGTATATTACAATGATTAATGTTTATGAAGTACAAGGGACACACTAGAAGCCCTAATGGACTCTAAGTCCATCTATACAATCGGACTAGGTTAACTATACGAAACCCTAACTACTATACTCTATTCCATCTAATAATTAACATCCATAAATGGTCGTATGTGTTCAAGATTTGAATTTAAACGCAGATACAATTAATATTCTCCATATTTTGTTGATGATTTCTTAACCATGTAAATAAAAAAGTTTAGATGGAAATTCAAAGTAATACATTACTCAAAAATTCAAATTTCATCATAATATTGTACAAGGCAAACTTAACCTTTTGCTTAGAATCATGCAACACTTCCATGAAATCCTTTTTAAATTTCAGTTTCTTTACAAGGGAATTTGTCTAACCAGGAATAACTGTCCAGGATCTATTCTCATAAGCTCAAAGAACTAAAATGACATGCATTGCACCCACAGATGCTTCACAAGGAAAAAAATTTACATAAGTATGTTATTTATTTACTGATGTCAAGTTAGTTCTATGAAGCAAATATGGCACCTAAGTAACTCTTAATCTTTCTCACCTGATGATATTGAAATTCCCAAAAACATCTCCGCAAAAATTTCTAATCTTACATTTCTTGTGAGTAATTTTAGTATATAGTTTAGTATTTTACATTACTGCATGTTCACAATAGACGAAGATTCATCAGATGCTTCCGTTGCAGACTCACGTTCCTTGGCAAGCAAAGCGTCTTCCGATTCAGTCTGCATGATAAGGTAATTTTACATTTCTGAAGATACCAACAGAATGTGTTTTCATGTTTGTTTAATCAATCAATATTAAAATCCACACTAGCAGTAACAGCCCTAGAGGTAGTATTTATTTAGGTAATTGAGGCTAAACTCACCAAATTATATTTATGCACCTACATTTCGATGATGTTTACATATTCAAGTGTTAAACTAGTTAGTTGATGGTGCAAAATGCGAGTGATTGGCTAGATAGAAGACCACTAAATAAGACTTAAGAATGAATTAAATGTAAAAGCATGAAGAGATTAAACACATACAAACTGAAAAGGCGAGCAGAGGAGGGGGAGATGAGAAATTTTATATTGAACCAACATTACCTTGTGGTCTTTCACTTCTGCAATTAGATTGCCCATCTTTTCATTGTCCTCCACCGAAACTGGAGATCTATTTGGGGATTCATTTGATACTTCCATTGCAGACTCGTGTTCCTTGGCAAGCAACCCATCATGCAATTTATCCTGCAAAATAAGGTAACTTTGTATTGCCGCTTATAACAAAATAGATGCTAGTTGGTAGAAAAATATTGGGTGGGTTTTGAAGGTATGAAATGGGTAAAAGGTTGTTTGGTTGAGTGCATATAATGGAAATTAATACCAATAACTTAAACCCATATACATGTTTTCTCTCCATCCTTTCAAACCTACACCCTTTTCTAAAGTCATCTACAAACCAAACACCCCCTAAGACAACTATAGTTCTTCATTTACTTGGTGTTGTGGTATTCTCAGTGAAGCGCATATTAACACCTAAATGAGTCCCAATTTCATCGCACAATGTTAAAATACTTCCTTCTTATAATTTTCTAATCTTAAACTTATTGGTACTTTTGGTATACATTTCAGTGACGTACACTGATAGTATTGCACAATCATCCAATCAGATGGAACCAGTGCCCTGAACTTAATTCACCCCAAAACACCAACTTCAGGTTCAATCTGCAACATATGATAACCATATTTTTCTGATGATACAAGCACACAGACTTTTCATGTTCGTTAAATACAAACATAATTACAATCCATACTAGTGGTAATAACCTAACAAGTAGTACGCATTCAGAAATTTGAGGTTAAACTCCAACACATTATTTATGCATCAGCATTAGATGCGTATCAGACAATGTAATAAAGAGTTTATGGATGGACACGTATGTTTTACATGGATCCAAAATAAGAATTACAGCATCCACTGTACATAGAAAATTCACCTTGCCCTGACCTTAGAATCATGAAACACTCCTATGAAGTCATTTGAAACAACTTCTCTAATAAGAACTGCTTGACAAGAAAAAATGATTCCAGATGCCATGTCATAGTCAGATTGTTAATGCTTTTAAGATTAGATATAAATCAACACTTTGGAAGATTATATTGATAATGAAAGAGAGAGTTACAATAGAATTGAAAGGTTTTTGATATATATAACTTTTGAACATTATATGCCTATTTATAGGCTTACACAACTTAACAAGATTGTTTTACTTCACCTCTAAGTATTCTTGCTTGCTAAGCTACTTAGGAGGTAAGTTTCCTTAAAGGTTAAGTCTACTTAATAGTAGAACTTTCTTAACCACTAAGTTTTCTTCATGGTTAAGTTTTCTTAGTAACTAAGGTTACAAAATATCTTCATACTAAATAAACAAAACTTAAAGATACTAAATTCCAAAAACAATCTTAGATGCATTAACACTCCTCCTTAAGATTGTTGTTGGTAATCATTACTTGAGCCTTCAAATGATCTAGCTTCATTCCAGTAAGTGGCTTTGTCAGCATATCTGCCAATTGAGCTTCGGATGTGCAATATTTCAACTTCACTTCTTTATTCTTCTCAGCTTCTCGGATGGCATGATACTTGACGTTGATGTGCTTTGTTCTTCCATGTTGCACAGGATTTTCTGCTATAGCAATAGCAGACTTGTTGTCACAAAAGATTATAGTTGGATCTTTTTGAGTTAGCTCCAAATCAGATAATATTTTTCTAACCCAAATAGCATGATTGACAGCAGCAGCAATTGCTATATATTCTGCTTCAGCTGTAGATTGTGCAACAACTTTTTGTTTACTTGAATTCCAACAAAAAGCTCCCGAACCAAGAGTGAAAATATAGCCAGAAGTACTTTTCATATCATCAATGCTTCCAGCCAATCACTATCAGAATATCCTTCAAGTTTCACATCTTTGTTTCTTTCGAACATAATCCCGCAATCAAGAGAACCTTTCAAGTATCTTAGGACTCTCTTTGCAGCTCCCAAATGATAAGTAGACGGTGCTTTCATAAATCTAGATAGAAAACTAGCTGCATATGCTAAGTCCGGTCTTGAGATTGTCAAATATAATAAGCTTCCAACAATACTTCGGTAAGGCGTTGGATTAACCAACATTTCTCCATCATCTTTGGATAACTTACAATTCAAAACAAGCGGTGATGCAACTTGTTTGCAAGAAAGCATGTTAAATCTTTTGAGCATATCACTTGCATACTTTCTTTGTGAGATATGAACACCATCGGACTGTTGTTTTATCTCCATGCCAAGAAAATAATTTACCAGCCCTAAATCTGACATATCAAATTCAAATTCCATTTGCTTCTTAAACTTCATAATAAGATCATCATTGCTTCCGATCACAAGCAAATCATCAACGTAAAGAGAGATAATTAACTTATCTTGAGAGTTGAATTTCTTTACGTAAAGAGTTGACTCACTTGAACTCTTCTTGAAGTCATGATTTAGTAAATGAGCATCGATCTTAGCATACCAAGCTCTAGGTGCTTGTTTTAGACCATAAAGTGCCTTGTAGAGTCTGTATACCTTTTCTTCTTGTCCAGTTACTTCAAAACCTTCAGGTTGGTTTACATAGATCTCCTCCTCAAGTTCACCATTGAGAAATGCAGACTTGACATCAAGATGGTGAATTTTCAAATTACGTTGAGCAGATACAGCTAACAATAACTTGATAGTATCATGACGAGCAACCGGAGCAAAAGTATCTCCGAAATCTACACCGGGAATTTGAGAATACCCTTTTACTACTAGTCTTGCTTTGTGCTTGTGAATTGAACCGTCAGGATGATATTTAGTTCTGAACACCCATTTCACACCTATTGCACTTTTCCCTTCTGGCAAGTCAACAAGCTTCCAAGTGTTATTTTTCTTGATCATTTCAAGTTCACACTTCATGGCTTTAATCCATTCATCGTGTTTTACGGCATCTGTATAGCTTGCAGGCTCTATATCAACAACATTACAAGACTCGTAGACATCAGCAAGTGTTCTTGTTCTTAACACATCAGTGTCGGTTGTGTCTTGAATATCAAATTCTGGTTCATTGACTTCATCGATAAACGTGTCATCTTGTGTACTTGAACCACCAACTTCATGCCTTTTAACTTTGTTCATATTCCAATCCCAATAGGCTCCTTCATCAAATATCACATCTCTGCTTATTGCAATTTTGCTATCCATGAGATCATAAATTCTATATCCTTTTGATTCTGTTGCATAACCCAAAAAGATACCTTTTCTAGCTTTTTCATCAAGCTTTGACCTCTTGACATCTGGAATATGGTAATAACAGATAGACCCAAAAATCTTTAAGTGTTTGATCGAAGGTTTAATACCTGACCAAGCTTCAATTGGAGTCTTATCACTTACGGCTTTTGTTGCTAATCGGTTGAGCAAATACACTGATGTAGCTACAGACTCAGCCCAAAATGTTTTTGGTAATTTCTTTTCATAAATCATTGATCTCGCCATCTCCATAACAGTTCTATTTTTTCTTTCAGAAACTCCATTTTGTTGTGGTGAGTATGGAACTGTAACCTGATGTATTACTCCTTGCTGTCGAAGAAAATCTTCAAACTCATTAGAAGTGTATTCTCCACCATTGTCAGTTCTGAGAATACGCAAAGTATTTCCACTTTGCACTTCGACAAGTTTCTTGAAATTCTTGAATGTTGAAAGAACTGAAGCTTTGCTGCTAAGAAAATAAACCCAACACATTCTTGTATAATCATCAATGAAAAGTACAAAGTACTTGTTGCCACTGCAGGATGATGTAGACATAGGACCACAAATATCAGAATGCACAATCTCTAGTTTTTGTGTGGCTCTTGTTACACTATATTTTGAAAATGGCAACCTGTGACTTTTTCCCAATTCACAACCTTCACATATAGAATCAACTTCAGTGATGGCAGGCATATCATTTACCAACTGAGTAGTATGCATGTGCTTGAGCGTTCTATAATTGAAGTGACCAAATCTTTTATGCCATTTCAAACTATCATCTTCCGTAATAGAAAAAGCACTAGCATTTGCAACATCAAGCTTCAAGTAGAAACCATTATTCACCATATCAAGCGTAGCTACTTTGGAACCAGCAGCGTTCAAAATAGAGCAACAAGAATCTTTAAAATTCACGCTATAGCCGTTTTTCGTCATTTGCGGCACACTTAATAAATTTTGATCAAGTTCAGGAATATACAAGACATCAGAGATGTATTTGGTACCTTGCTTTGTGTTAACAGCAATAGTGCCTCTTCCTTTAGCTTGAACAACTTCTCCATTTCCCAACTTTACTCTAGTGTTGACTGCTGTATCAAGACTTGTAAAGAAGGAAGGATCTGGAGTCATATGGCTTGTACATCCACTATCCACTAGCCATGTAAGATCCTTTGAACATATGTCAACATGTGATGCCATGAACAAGTGCTCATCTTCTTTGTTGTTCTCTTCTGAAACATTTGCTTGCTGAAGTTGATGTGAATGTCCTTGATTTTTCTTTGCTCTACAATATTTTTCAATATGCCCAAACTTTTTGCAAAAGTTGCACTTAAAGTTTGGTTTATCTTTGAACCAACAATCGGCTTCTTGATGGTTTGTGTTTTGACAAATTTTACAAGGAGGAAAATTACATTTCTTTGATGTTGAAGAACTTTGTGAGGTAGTAGAGCCTTTGTTCCCCTTGTTGAAATTTCTTCTCTTGTAATTATTCTGCTTTGTACTTTCAGTCTTGTTATTTCTTTGAGATGCTTGAAAAGCACCTTCAATTTTTCCTTCTGATCTTACAGAAACTCTCTGCTCTTGAGCTTCGAGCTTGCTTGTTAGCTCAGAAATTGTAAGCACACTAAGATCACAAGACTCTTCAATAGCAGAAATTTTAGCTTCAAATTTTTGAGGAACGCTTATCATCATTTTCTCCACTACTTTTTGCTCTTTCACGTCTTCACCTTGTAGCCTCATTCGATTAACCACATCCATCATTCTTGCTGAATAATCTTTGACAAGTTCATCATCTTTCATTTTCAATAATTCAAACTCTCTTCTGAGAGTTAATAATCTGACAGCTTTTACTCTATCAGTACCTTCATATGTCTCTTGGAGTTTGTCCCACACTTCTTTTGGTGTCTCCAAGTGCATGATGGAGGTGAAAATTTGGTCAGCAAGTCCTGATTGCAAACAGGTAAGTGCCTTGTCTTTTTTCAGCAATTCTTCTTCATAAGATTTTAATTGAGCAATCGTTGGATTTGCTCTAAGAGCTGGAGGATCTTCACCAGTCTCTACAACCTTCCATAACCCTTGAGACTTCAAATACGTCTTCATTTTGACTGCCCAAATATGATAGTGCAATCCAGAAAATATTGGAATTGCAAGAGCAGCTGAACTAGATGCCATGTCTAGTTAATTCTCAAGTGTTTCACTCCCTCTCGTGTTTCCCTCAAGTAAATCACACGGCCCCTTAAGAAGTGGGCTCTGATACCACTGTTAATGTTTTTAAGATTAGATATAAATCAACACTTTGGAAGATTATATTGATAATGAAAGAGAGAGTTACAATAGAATTGAAAGGTTTTTGATATATATAACTTTTGAACATTATATGCCTATTTATAGGCTTACACAACTTAACAAGATTGTTTTACTTCACCTCTAAGTATTCTTGCTTGCTAAGCTACTTAGGAGGTAAGTTTCCTTAAAGGTTTAGTCTACTTAATAGTAGAACTTTCTTAACCACTAAGTTTTCTTCATGGTTAAGTTTTCTTAGTAACTAAGGTTACAAAATATCTTCATACTAAATAAACAAAACTTAAAGATACTAAATTCCAAAAACAATCTTAGATGCATTAACACAAATGACTAATAAGCGAACAAATGAAGTGTTAAAAACATGCAAATCAAGAGTTTGAATGACATGAATCACACCCAAAGATGATTGTTGGTAGAAAAAGATTAATACCTACTCAATGTCAGGGTGTGCTACCTTTGAAGCACGTAAGGCACCTAAGTCAGACTTAATATCCTTGCCCGATGTTTCGGCATTAAAATTCCACAAATTGTCTTCTTAATGTTACAATTCTTGTTAGCAAATCCAGCATAGAGTTTAGTAAATCTACATGTCCATATACAGATAAAATTACAGAGTCATCCAATCAAAGTATAATCACTAGTCAAAACTTAAGTAACCACTAAACACCCCTTTACCACAACCATAGGAGATGTTACTGAAAGACAAGCTATCACACTGAGATATTGTACAAGTAAACTGATTAAAACCACATATTGTTGTGCCTATACATCATTTAAAACCATACAAACCAAGGACATATGAAGAAATTAAAAGGCATCCATTAGTTCAACATTACCATTTGGATCTCTTCTGTAGCTAAGCCATCGATCTTATCGGCATCCTTCATTAAAACTACAGCTTCTTTCATAATCGACAATGCTTCATCAGATGCGTCGGTTGCAAACTCACGATCCTTGGCAAGCAATTCGTCATCATTTTCAGTCTGCAAGATAAGTTTATTTTATTATTTGTGATGACAAACACAATGACTTTTCATGTTAGTTAGAACAATCACAATTTACACTGGTGCTAACTTTCCTACTGGATATTGTATTTAGGAACTTGAGATTAAATACAGATCCTAATTATTTATGCAGCTACATTACCTTTGATAATTACATAACCATGAGATAAACTGGTCTATTGATGGGAACATAATGACCTTTTGTATGACTTAAATAGTGCTACAATGAGCCTCAAATCAAGTGCTTAACCATTTTGAAATGCAAGCGATCAAAAGAGATATAAGCCGACCGAAGAAGGCTAATGAATTAGATGCAAAAAGTTTGAAACTTCAACCGTGTACAAGACATGGTGGCCCAAAGAGAATTTACTTTCTCCCAAATTCATGGCCACTTAAGGCATACCGAGATTGATACCCATGCTTAATATCTCACTTCTCATGTGCTTTATAATATCACTAGCATGGCTTCATCATATCTCACAACTTGTACGTAATTGCATAAAGATTATCCACTGTACATAAGTGACACTATTCATGGTGGACTATACTACACAAATCATAGTTGAAGCTAAGTACCCTTCTTTCAGCTTCTTCCCACTTTTGGCACATAGATTTTATTCTGACCAGAGCTTCAGCATGCTTCTTCTCAGTTTTCTCAGCTCGTTGTCTCTCAGATTCTAATAAAGCCTGCATGGCATTAGTGTATATGACGGTTGATTTGCAGATCAAGAGAGGAGGAGGCATAATGGAGAGAAATCTTGGATCTTATACTCTCATTCAAGGTCTATATTACTAAAAGAAATCAAACATCTTACTCTTCAGAGAAAAACACCATATGATTCAACAAAAAGCCAAGATAGACATGTTAACACCCAATTAGAATTTAATAAAAATCATCGCCTCCCTTTAAAAGAATTTGCAAATTAAGATGTGATCAAGTGCAGTCATAATTCAAGTCCTAGCAAAAGAAAAATCAACTCAAGTGCCTCGTAGAAATTATATTGTTTCTCTCAAAATAAAAGTACTTATTATTTTGTATTTCAGCATTGGATGATGATTGATTAATCATTAATGCATAGTACCCATATGCCAGGTCATCACACATCAGTGCATTCAAACAATGTCGTGTCTTGCTCCCTCACCCCAAAGCAGAGAAATAAGAACACCAAAAGAATGTAAACGGTATGGTGCTCCAATAAAGGTAAGGTCATATCTCTGTTATTAAGCTAAACTGCCTTATTTGTGAAACTTGGCAATTGTTGAAAACTCCTTTGAGAAAAAAACTGAAAAGAATCAGTGTGAGCAGAAATAGATTAAGGCCATGGCATCAATCTACTTCTAAGTATTGTGTACATTCAAATTTTACATTGTGATTTCTTCCATAAGGTAGAGCATCTACTGCATTTTAAATGAATATCTATGTTTGCAACTACCTTATTGGGAGGCTTCAGTTCAGACAGAGACTTAGAAACTTCGAATATATTACAGTATATGTACATGCTATTGTTTTATGGTGGACGGAAAAAAAAAATCATAGTCTTGAAGTTGAATTACCCTTGTTTCAGATTCTTCTAACTTCATAATTCTAATTGTTTCCTGGGCTTCAGCATACTTCTTCTCAGATTCATCAGCTCGTTGTCTCTCTGATTCTAATAAAGCCTACAAGCAAATTAGTATATAAGATGCTTAATTTACAGATGAAGAGAGAAAGAGAGTCATGGAAAGGAAATATCAGATATGATACTTGTTCAAGGTACAGACAACAAAAAGAAATTTTATATATATATATATATATATATATATATATATATATATATATATATATATATATGTGTGTGTGTGTGTGTGTGTGTGTGCGTGTGTGTGCGTGTGTGTGTGTATTGCCCTACAGAGAACAGCACCATGTATTTCACCAAGCTGGTGAGATGGCCATATTAGCACCCATTTAGAGTTTTGCATATGTAAGCATATGGTTACAGTAAACGTCATATCACCATCAAGAAGCAAAATCACCTTATTTGTGATATTTGGCAAGTGCTGAAAACTCCTCAGAAAAAAACTGAAATATTATTGGTCAGCAGAAATAGACCTATAAGAGTATTAACATCATATTGTTTCCAAATTCCAACTACCATGAGGGCCATATCATGCAAGTACATTTATGAGTTCTAACATTGCACTTGCAAAGGCTCTAAGAGTATCAGAAAAAGCATCTGACCAGGTCCATTATTCCAGTGAATTAAAAATCAACTCTTTGTTTGCTTCACTTAAACCCTTGACCTAGTATAACTGAACCAAGAATCAAGTTGGGTTGCCACATGAACTGCAGAAACGTACTACATGTAACAAAAGGTGCCAACCAGACAAGCTACTGCTATAGAGAAGAAAAAAATAGTTCAATATCTACTTCATGGATGTGTTCAACAAGGGAACTGTTTTCCATTAAACTTATTTCCACCTATTCCTATTCGGACACCTGTATCATTTAATTACATAGTCCAGTCATAACAATGTACTTGCAAACGCTCTAAGAGTATCTGCAAATGACTCTGACAAGGTTCATTAACTTGGTGAATGAAATACCAAATCTTTGTATGCATCACCTCTCGAGCCTGTAGGACTGAACCATGAATCAGTTTGGGCTGAGAACCAGAAGCACTTAACAATATTGTTAAATACACCCTAGGGAAGCAGACCAACCATAGAAACCAAAAACACGCATAAATGGATCTAATGCCACATTAGTTCTTCAAAGGAAAGAAAGAAAATCTTATTGAACCATATTCATTTGAGAGTTGGGCATCCTTAGATATTAATATCACTGATATCCACTTTTATGTCATCTTACATCTGGTTTTCACCTATCAGAGAGAGAATCTACTGCATATGGATGGAATATATCTTTTTCTGACTATCTTATTTGAGGGGATTCAACCTTACACACAAATTTTGAAACTTCAAAATGTGTTGCAAGACTTGGTGCCCTAAGAGGATTAATTTCCCTCTCACAGAAACATGGCAAGGAAAATCAAGATCAATCCCATGTTTATATATCTCATTTCTCATGTGCTTTAACATACTGCTAGGTTGGTCTCATCATATCACACTACCTGTGTGTATTTGCAATAAATAATATCTAGACTGTACATATATGTCACTGTTTTGTGGTGGACTAAACATGAGCAATCATAGTCTTGAAGTTGAAGAACCTTTCTTTCTGTTTCTTCCAACTTCATTATTTCGATTGTTTCCTGGGCTTCAGCATACTTCTTCTCAGATTCTTCCGCTCGTTGTCTCTCTGATTCTAATGAAGCCTGCAAGCCAACAAGTATATAAGACAGGTAATTTACAGATCAAGAAAGGAAGAGAAAGAAAAGAAGAAAAAAAAAGATAGATTCGTGGAGAAAAGTCTCAAATCTGTTTCTCTTGAATTTAAGATCTAAATAACTAGTAGATATAAAACATCTTGCTCTACAAAGAATACCACCTTGTAGTTCAACAACCAGGTGAGAAAGCCATGTTAAAACCAATTTAAACTTCCGTATATATTTCCTACCTTATATTCAGTAATTATAAAAGGTATCATCAATTTGTCACATGTTCAGAATCATTGTCACTTCCAAGAATTTGAAAATTAAATGAGCAGATGTGATCAAATGGAGTCCTAATTCAAGTCCTAGAAAAAGAGAAATCAGCTCAAGTGCTTTGTAACAATTATACAGTTCCTCTCAAGGACATCACTTCCATATTTCCTGTATACAACTTTGGATAATTGATAATCTAATTGTTAATAGAAAGTTAGGTTGACTTTCATCAATGCACGAAAACAACATGTTGTCTTCCTTCCCCATTCCAAACCAAAGGAAAAGAGAACCAACAAAGCATAAATTGTGTATAATGTACATCAAATGTAAGGTCATATTACAATATTATTAAGAAATCGGTCATTTTGAGATATTTTCCGCCTGATGAAAACTCCTTAAAAAATATGAAACATCATTAGCAAAAAGAATTAACACTATAAGAGTATGGCATCAAACTTATTTATAACTATTATGACACATGTATTATGTACGTGTACCAATAATAGTGACAGTGTACTTGCAAAGGCCATATAAGTATCAGAATAAGTATCTAACAAGGTCCATTAACCCAGTGAAATTAATAATAAACTCTTTATTCGTTTCAACTAAAAACCTTGATCTAGTATAGTTGAACCATGAACCAGATTAAGTTCCCTCAAAGTGTACAACCTAAGGATAATGTGTCAACCAGAGAAAGTGTAATCTCTATTTTTTAGGATGTTTAACAATGGAAACTTCAGATCATACATGGATCCAACTTACCAATCACAGAAGGTACAGTACAAAAAAGACTTGCTGTCTTCTCCGTGAATCATGAACTATGTTTTCTTTAAGAATTCAGTTACTTTGGAAAAAAAACCTTTAACTGAGGAGAAATAACCATTCCCACAGTTCCTTGGTGGAAAAGATTAACAAAGCCATGTTGTCTCTTTACTCAATGTCGACATTGTCGAAGCAGCCTCTATGAAGCAAATACGGAAACTAAATAAGTCTTCATGACCACACTTGTTGATGTTTTCTAAAAATGTCTCAACTATTAAGAGTTCCTTTCTCTGATTATTGTATAGTATATTTTTATACTTCTATATTATATGGTTATCCGGTCAAAGCAAAACATTGCTCTAAAACCCAACAAATATGTAACTCCTCTCTACACCACAACAATAAAAATTGTAATTGATAAAATAAGTACCAGAAGCTATCACACTAAGATATTTCCCAAATAATCTGATTAAAATCATCCAAAGCACCATTGTAACATATATACAAATCATGGGGGGTGGGAGAGAGATTTTATATGGGAAAAGTCACCTTCAAGCTTTCCACTTCAGCTGTTAAACAGTCAATCTGTTCCACTTCATTAGAGGTCATTGTTGCATGCTCATGTTCCTTGGCAAGCAATGATTCTTTCAATTCAGTCTGCATGATAAGGTAACATGTATTTCAAAAACATAGAAACATACCATCGATTTCTTCTTCAGAAATTGTTCTTCCTTGCCAATATTAGCATTAATCTTCCAAATACTTTGTCATTTCTATGAATTTCCAGACTTCCAGTTTTCTATTATTAATTTCTATCGATGACACAACCATGAGATAAAGAGCCTGGTGATGACATGAAATGACTTGTGTATTTGTGTGGCCTAACTCTTTCATGAAGGCATTCACATGCTAAACCATTTGAACTTTTGATGTGTATGAAATGGAGTGCGATAAAAGAACATTGATGAAGCAGTAAGAGAAGAATAATGTGCCAAGACCTAGAGAAGTTTTACAGCTATGCACCATAGCCCACGATGATGCATCTTTAGGAAGCATACAAACCCAACAACAAATGCAAGTGAAGTGCCATAGACTAGATAAGATCAAGGAAGAATCTGCAAAACTTATTCGACAACCTCACTTCCCTTCTAGGTAGACAATGCAACATATCATACCCATATATGGAAAGCAAATACCAAGCAGTAGGAAGAAATGAGGGATTATTTTAAACAGACTAATGTTACCTTCAAGCGTATTTCTAGCTCTAAACGCTGTGTGAGCTCTTCCACTTGCTTTTCAAGACTGTCCTTCGCTTGTTGCAGTAAACCAGTGTTCCTTGCAGCCTATATATGTTGAAGATAAGCAACTAATGATGTGGAGACTGAGGCAGCTGAATTTTTGGATTGAGAGGATTGGAGAAAAACTATAATAAGTAACTAGGGTTTCTAAAGCATTTCAATCTACGTGTCTTCTAAATCATGTACAAGGAGAGATCAGATCAAGAATTAAAAAGAAAAAAGGAAAAGAACTTCTCAATATATTTACTTAAATCAGTATATAATGCATTTGACCATTAGGCCAAAAAAACTCAATATATTTACTTAAAAGAACTTCTGAATATATTTACTTAAAAGAACTTCTCATAAGTTGTATCATAATAATAATACAAGAGAACAATCTAGAACAACCCAATAAACCAAAAAAAAACTCAAATGAAATGTAAAACTTAGCAACAAAAAAATCCAGATTTGGTTTCAATTGAAGATAAGTAGGTTTTTGCACCTTGTCTTTCTTTAGCATTGTGTATGTGTGTGAGAGAAGAGACAACAAGAATGTTCCTGTTGAAGCAGTATTTGTTACTAACACCGTAAAATCACGATGTAGTGTCTATTCCGACAGACATTTAAGTAGATAAACGAAAATGCAGCATAGAAATTTAGTTGTAACCAAATCCTCGCATGAAATGTTGAATTCAAATAAAAGCATAACTAAATTCCAGTGACTAGAAAGAAAATTGCAATCTGAATGAATGACCTATCACTCCAATGCATAAGAGAGAGAAAGCAGACCATCCTTAATCTCCGAAGCTCTCTCCTAGCAACTCTTCTCCTCCATCCACATTGTGTGGAAACCGTTGCCTTTGTCAGCTTCTTATAGTGTGTATAATCTCTATGACCACGCCATTTTGCCTACAAGAACTAACTCGTATTAGAACAACCTGAAAATGAATTCATAAGAAGTACGTGAATGCCAGTTACTGACTTCTAAAACAGTAGCTGCCTTGTTTCGTTTCCGGTATCTGAGTTCATGACGAGCAGCCATCGCTCTCAGACCTGCCTGGATGAGGACAACCGCATGCCTGAGTCTGTTGTAGGATGACCTTAAGGTGTATCGCCGAAAGTTTGTCTGAATTTTGGTTGAGACTGCTCTCTTTTTCATATCTTCATATACCTTAGAAGCAAGCTTTCCTAGTGAAAGAATCCAAAAAAAGTGAGGGACAGTGGCATTATACACAGTATAAAGTAAAAAAAAAAAAAAAAAAGGAGAATCCAAGAAACACATAAGAGAAAAGGACATGTAACAGTTTCCTGGATAGAAAAACCTCTGCATAAAGTTTGCAAGGCAACAGCAAGATTTGCCATAGCAAGAAAACGCTTCCTAATAATATAACTTCTTGTCGTTCTCTGAATAACAATGACTGCCATGTTAACCCTTTCCGCTCTCCGTGCATCTAATCCAGCCATATGACCAGCTCTAAGAAAAACTTTTGTTTTCCCAATCTGCCAACTCATATATACACCACATAAGTATAAACTAATCCAAATGACAAGATAAAGATTGACCTAATCAATAAATAAAGTTTGCATGCAAAAAAAGAAAAAAGAAAATCAACATCTAGCATGTCAATGTTCCACCAAATGATTGCTCATAACGTGTTCTATCCTATCCCTTAACCAGAATATATGTTTTCACATAGAGGTGACCCATAGTATCAATTCCTGTGACTTTGATGTGAGGCACATCATCATCAAATATCAATTATGCATGTCGCTTCACAGTTAACTGTCTCTCTAAGATTAAAGAAGATTAATTAATGATGCGACTACCAAGCTAAGCTTTTCCTCAGCCCTGTAAATATCCAACCTTCCTTCCGATCTGTCAGAAAAGACGAGCAACCAAATTCTATCTAGCAGTCAGAGCCCAAGTTATTCAGATTAAATCAAGGTCTAGGCACTACCACCACTTGTAACATGACCAACTTTTAAATTACTAATATTTAAGTCGTAAATCACCATCAATGCAAGCATGTTAATACTGAGAGACATTAACATTTCTCTACTAAGAACACAGGCAAACACACAAATTCTCAATGTTAGGTTGTTGACCCTATATCATTGGACAACATGAACCAGACAAAGGAATAGACTCATAGACTCAAGGGATTGTTCACATTCTTCACAATAATAATTAAGCATCAATATCAATACATCTTTAAGAGAAACAATTTGAAGTAAAAAATACTAAAGAATATCAAATGTGATTACTAACACGTGCATAAGCTCGAAACTAAAGCTCCCATAAAAACTTTTATTACCTGATAATCTCGAATTCCTGACTTGTCCAAAATCTTTCTACATGCATCCTTCCTGTCATAACTGTTGATACAAGTGATACGTAAATGAATCCATATTCAATTTTTTTAATTACAAATTAAAATGAACTGTACTTACTTCGCTCGCAAAACCTCTGGAACCAAAAGACCAAATCGATTAACAAAATCAGCAAAACACTTGTTGGTAGGGTATCCAGCACAGCTGATACGAATTGCCTCTAGAACCCCCTGCATGGATATTAGACCACATTTCAAACATGAGTTGATGAAATCACAATTGAAGTTCAAACATCATCACAAGCAATCTACTAACCCCACAACGTAATTGATGAATGATGTTGACATTCTCGAAGACAGCAGGTTTAAGAAGATTATTTGGCTTCACACATCTAATATAGTGGGGTTGTGTGGAATTCAGAGTCTCCATCAATTGTTGAAGTTGTAGCTGCGTTAATTAAAAGTTAGATCTACAATTGCATATTAGGGATGTTAAACCATCAACCACATGTCTTTTCCCTCTTTCTCTTATCTTTCAATTTTGTTTCACTTTTCCATCTTTTGAATAACCAATGTTTTAATTCATATTACATTACTACTATTAATTTGATTAATTGCATCGCCCTCTGTAAGTTAAGCTCATCAAGCATGAATAGAGATTTAAAAGAAACCCATACTTTGAACCGAGAACCAATGGATGAGAACTTGGAGGATTTAGTTGCTTCCTCCCGTGGAGGAGGAAAAAGGCCTGCTACAAAAGAGCACTTGGAAGTACTCAACAAATCTTGATGTTCTGGAACAAGATAATCTTTGTTTTTGTCTAGGAATTGATCAGACTGGTAATGAACCTGCAATTGAAGCCAATGCTTTAATCCTAGACAGACCCAGCATTCTTACCTATAAGATGTATGAAACATGCATTACCTCTCCGGCATAATGAGCAATGATGAAATCTGAGCGTGCCAATTTTGGTTTAATAAAACGTTGGTGAGTTTTAAATGTCTGATAGAGCTTCTGTGAAAAGGTATCTGGAGTTGACTTTGGAAACATACTGGAAACAGAATTTGTCAGTCATGAGGTAACAAGAAGCTTGGTCAGAACAACATAAAGAGAAACATAATATAATTATGTGTGCTTAGAGCACACCTGAAAGTAAATTCAAAAATATACATGAATATAAATATACACACATGCACAACTGGATGTGTTTGTGTGTGGATGTCATAATTTTTCTTACCAGGCTTCATCAAGTAGAGCAATGATTCCACCAGGTTTCTGCAAACAAGATACAAACATTAATCTAATGCATAATCTCATAAATTAGCCAGCCTAGAACCCGGTTTTTAAGCTCAGTAAAAGTATACAAAATCTGTAAATATATAGCCAACTACAGAATACATTACAGGACATCCAGAAAAGTGACAAAGTGTGTATCAACAGAGTATAGAAGCCTTTAACAAATTCTTTTTGACTGTTAAGTAGATCTACTGATAGATTGCTGAGCAATAAATTTCCAGGCATTAAAAGAATGAGTTGAGGCCTTTGTCAATTAAATTTATATTTAGAACTATAGAAATCCCTCTATTTGTGCTGAATTATTTGTATAGATTTGATTATTTGTAATTAGAGATTTTAGTTGATTCTCTGCTATAGTTTAAGATGATTGGTTCTCCTTTAGTTTCGGAATCTTGTTTCCTTATGTATTGTAGGATCTCTAGAAGAGAAAGGATTGTACAGAATTGCAAAATAGGAAAGTGATACAGAAAGACTTTCTGCTCATAGGAACCTTTTCAATAAGATCTAGAATGTCCTTGTTATCTACAAACTCTATGTAGCTCCAGTCAATTTCCTCTTTGGTGTATATTTCTTGCTGCATCTTGAACACATGCTGTATGAAAGGGACAAATAACTGAAAAATCAACTATAGTTCGCAAAACATATATGATATTATTTGTGAAAAACACATTAAGTCACACCTGATTAAAGTGTTGTTGCAGCTTCTCATTGGTGAAATTAATACAAAACTGCTCAAAACTGCACATTTAAAGAAAATGATGATCATCTCCATCAAGTAGATGAACAACCAGTTGTATCAATAATACCTATTGGTTTTAAAGCTTTCAAAACCATATATGTCAAGGACGCCAATCAGAGAATTCGACTTTGGATCTTGCCCAATCGACACATTAATTTTATCCACTAACCTGTAAATATGAATAATCAAAAGCTAAAGTAATCAATCAAGTCGTTTGAATACCAGTGGAAAAATTAAATACTTGATGCATAGTGCAAAGGGTTAACAATCATATTGACATGAAAGGTTGAAACACCAGCACCCCAGTTACCATGCTAAAGCTGATGTTACCAGTACCTACCACCCAATGAGAGTTGCCCAGAGTGGTTATGTTAGGACCTAGATTGGCATTGCATTATAAAATTGAATAAAACAGTTAATTAGATAGTTTGACCCATTTTCAAGAGCTGAGTCGCTCTCCCAGATGCCAATAGATTGCTTTAGCTTTCTGAATCAGAATTAAAAATAAACATCTCCTCACACCTTTGTTTCTAGAGGTCAGTCGCTCTCCCAAACGTCAATAGATTGCTTTAGGTTTCTGAATCTAAATTGAAAATAAAGATATATTTCTCACCTTTATTTATAGAACCAAAATAATCTAATAATATGAAACTTCCAAATAAGAATCCTAATCATGATGTACAAGAACTATACCTATCTCTTAAACAAAAAATTAATAATATTTATCCCTGAAAGTATTAAATAAAAAGCATGGTCCTAACAAATTACCAGTCAAACAAGCGAGAATATAAGGTCTTGGCCAAACCATCCCTGCTAAAGGTTGCACCCTCAGGATCAAGGCTTCTTTTGATAACTTCTTCTGGAGTAATCATCACACGCTTCAGTAGTGCATCTTCCAGTGCATGTAGATCACACCTGAAAATGTACACAGAAATTTATAACACGTGCATAGCTAAACTACACACAGATGGACATAGACAGAATATACAAAAAATGGAAAGAGAAATAATGATATATCAAAGCTTTAAAAGTACATTAGCAAATCTGCTGTCATCTGAAGATGAAATTTGGATTTATCGTCTTTCAGAATTGCTGAATCAACCTCTTCCCCTTTTGAAAATTCAAGGTTACCAAGATGGAGAATTGAAGCCACAACTCTGAAAATTGCATCCTGGAAAATAGGTATGATATTGCCAGCTTATTACTCAATAGAACAGAATAACAAACAACTTAGCTTGAAGATGTTAAACCTGTTCCTTTTGGCTTATTCCAACAATATCCATGGCTCTCCTTGTGGCAAGATAATCATGAGCATCGCTTACACCAACAAGTTCATAGCAATTTGATTGATTGAGATAATGAAATGATTTAGGATCTCCCAATTTGTATTTCTTGGTTTCCTTGAGAGTTATAAAAAGAGTTAACACTCTTTAAGTAGGTAGGTAGAGTCTTAGTCATAGAATATATAATGCATAAAAGCTACCTCAGCAGGTGCTGCACAAAGAAGATAGAAACAGTGATAGTTACGTTCAGGATCCGAAATTTGGCACACACGAGATCTTTCTAGGAGGTATGTCCGGATGGCTGCTCCAGATATTCTTCCATGTTTATCAAACTGAATCTCAACAAATTTTCCAAAACGGCTGCGCACAGAGGAATCAGATATTTTCAGCCAATACAATTAATTATTGAACAAGTACCAAATTTCTGGTAGCATAACTTCAACAGTTCTGCACCTGGAATTGTTATTTCTAACAGTTTTTGCATTGCCAAATGCTTCCAGAACTGGATTTGACTGCACTTATAACATTTAATCATGAGAATTGAATAGGTTAGCATGATGAAGCAAAGAAAGAATCTATTAACATAAACTATAACAAAAATCCTTTTGTTTGAACTAGCAAGGTAGGTAAAAAATGGACCACGCTGGCAAGGTACGTTAAAATGGACCACATGAAGACCAACTTAACAGTGAAGACTGATTTTAGAACAGAGAATTTAAACCAAGGAACTAAACAAACAATTGGAATTCAGATGATAGGATCATGGGAAGGAACAAATCAGAAAGGTCAACCAACAATTGGTAAATCATCCTGCCTAAGCTACTATAGCTGATCTCACAACAGAAAATATTTTCACATACCCCCTTATTACAATTAGCATAACTATTCTCTCTCTCTCTCTCTCTCTCTCTCTCTCTCTCTCTCTCTCTCTCATTCACTCACATGTATAACGACCTTAAGCAGATCACCCCGACACCTATCCTCTGATCCTCCTGTAATAAACCTTCCAAGGCCTGATCACACAATAATGGTACAGTGGGTTGATCATCCAGCAGACCAGGCAGCAGAGGATCAATGGGCCATTCTCTATCAGAAGACTAAAGAATACTGACTAACTAACAAGCGCTCTCAAACTGGAGATAGATATGACCATGCCCCACTTGCTATCAACCGATGGTAATTAGGATATGAAGACATCGAATACATGGAGGAAGCGATGGCCAATGGTCTTCCTGTGTCATGATACGATTTATCCTGTTGGTGATTACAATACATTGCATAACCTTGTGCTACTCAGCATTGAGGCAACATGCTCTACTAGTCCAACAGGCCTTTGTCTCTCATATCCCATGCCAAAAGATTTCATTTTAGTAACGAGAAATACAATACATAACTTTCTAAATGATGATAAGCTATGAAAGCCTAATATGAAGTTGTTGGATCATGTGGTAGTAAAATTGCAATAAATTATTTTAGGGAAAGTGATATGGGTGTATCCAAGGGTGATAATCAAACCAACGTTAATCAAGAAAATGTCTCGGATTCGAATCAAGCAATGGTTATTTTACCTTCTATATCACACTTCGGGGAAGTATTTGGTAATCCTAGTTTTGACAAAGGATTACATTGCTCCACAAGCTGGCCTAGGGCCTTTTCTATCTTATCAGCTTTCAATAACCAGATCACATGCACATGCATAATATGTGTGTGATTGTAGTAGTTTTAGTAAGCTATTTTACTTGGAGAATGAAGCCAAGAAAAGTTCAGCCACATACAAGTCTGATTTATTTAAGAGTTACAGCTATTTGTTGCTACCAGAAATGGAAAAGAGACAAAAAGGATGTTGAAAAGCTGTGTACAAGTACAAATTGTGTCTCTTGCTATTGGCCGACTTTTTTGTACCTTGAAAACATATCCTTGTATTTCAGCTTTTGTTTTATTTTGTCTAGAGTATTTCTATAGAAACTCTCTATATAATAGAGTTTTCAGCATTTGGATATATGAAAATTGAATAGAGCAGCCTCTATTTTCTCTGAAATCTTCATTTCCTTTAGAGGTTTTTGATCTTGGTGGATTGGAGTGTTCCCTTTCCCTTTAATCTTGGTGGTTTCATTTCCTTTAGAGATTATAGTAGTGGGTTCCTATCTTTTATTCAGTGTTGTGTTTTTTTGGACAGCAGCGCCTTTGTTGTTCTTAGTTATTGTTCTTCATGTTTTTTAGCATATTCTTTCTATCCAGCAACTTATAATCTATCCCATTAAGTTCTAAGTTGTCCAGAAGCTGATTTCACATCAGAAAGCACAGCACCTATGTGCACAAGTTATAGCTATTTTTTGCTATGTCAAAGTGGTAGTCATGGTATAACTTTACATTTAATCATGCATGAGAGGGGTTGGACATGCTACAATGACTTAGACAAATTACTGTGAACTAAAAGCTAGTTCACTCGTATTTACTTGTGAAAAAATGGGAAAGAAAATTTTGGGACCATAGAGCAACAATGAAAGCAGGTGCATTAGCATAAAGTGATAGGTTTTCTTGGCCTTGTAACAAGGCCAGATATAATCTTTTACAGCCTAATATTAACTTTTCAAAGAATAAACTCAATGTAAAAAAATGCTTAATCTGATTGAAAGTGAGCTTCATAGATTAACCTCATCAAATTTGTTGCATTTATTCTTGGTTTCATGGAACATTTAAAGGAATAAAATAAAGAACTGAATTTACATGTCATCTTACTTCTAGAACTTGTTGTTCAACTGTCCGTCCTTCCGTGCCTTTATGACCGCCAACATATGCAAGATATCGCATAAGCATTTTAGTAGTCTCAGTCTTACCCGCCCCACTTTCACCGCTTACCAAGATTGAGTTGCTTTTTCCTCCATTAACCATTTCCCTGATTCATGTCAAGTAAGAATGCCTATGTGATCCTTTAAAAGGTATGTAAAATACAGAAATAATGGAATGTAACCTAAAAGCGATTTCTGCGATTGCAAATACATGAGGACTTAGAGCCCCAAATTGTGCTCCTTTGTACTTTTCCATCATGTGAGCATCATATAAGTGAGGAAAACTTTGAAATGGGTTAACGGCGATGAGTATATTGCCTGTATAAGTCTGCCACAATGTCAGAGTACAATATAATATTATGACAAAGCCACCCATGCTGCAGTAATTGAATGCTTTCTCTCACCAGACTTCAAAACTGTGGAATAGATAAATGAAACTGAAGTTGGAGATGCTCTTACATAGATCTTATCTCTTTGATATCTAATAGCTAAGTTATGCAAAACTCCCGGCTCATGCAAATAAGAAAGCTTGGTCATGTCATCAACTCCGCCATCAGGAGTCTCCATCTCCTTATGGTATATTTTTGATAGCTTCTTAACAACCTATCAACGGTAAAGAATAAAGTTTAGAGAGAAGATATAACAAACCTAGGAACTCAAAAGAAGTTGGAACTTTTGAAAAGTTTCATCAGCTGATAATAACAGAAATATAGAATATATTTATAACATTATGGGTAAGCTTATAAGTGAGTAATGTCAAATTTTGAAACTGCTTAGAAGACTGCATAAGGAAGTTTCTTCTATAGAATTCCAAGCTACTGTTCTTTAAGGGTTTTTTGGTCAACAAAAGCAAAAATGAACTGACTGACTATTGACATTTGACAAGAGCATATGAACAACTTACTTTCTTCCCATCAGTGGTTCGGATCTCAGCTTCTGTTCCATCTATTTTCAACACTTCTCCATCGATCCAAGCCACTGATGGGTTTTCCACCCACACCTGAGAACCTACGGTGATTTTTCCCGTAGTATCCTGCATAATGATTCAGTGAGTCGTCAGAAGCCAGAAGCTGGGTAGCAGAAATAGTATGTGGCATGATGTATTGATGGGCAGTAAGTTTAACCATATGAATAAGCATTATAATTATGACAAGTAAACACATTTATTAGCAAATACAACATACTTCCTAATTGCACCCACTTGGCCACTACTGCAAGCTGACGTATAAGAATCATCCACATAATCAATACCAAAGAGTAAGCATAACTATATGGGTTATCTTGGGAACATTATATTTTACCACACAAATATAACAATGAAAAATTGGTTGTTACCTGTTTAACTGCAACCGATAAGGCGATAACAAATTCATAGTTCAAACTCAAACCAGGTTTTTGAATTACAAAAAAACATATAATGATTCTTAAACTTTTGAAGAAAATCTCCTTGTGAACTCAAGAAAATACAAAAGCTAGCTGATATGGAAATGCATTGAATCAGAGTTGAAAAAATTAAAGGATTGGCTATTTATAGAAAATCCTGCACTTAATGAGATCTTAGGGAACCATTTCACACCCCGCGGGTGGGGGGGGAATGAGATGCTTAACAAGGAAATCAAATTGATCGTATGAAAATGGAAGCCTTTGACAATAAGGAAGGCGTAAGATTGGCAGAACAGGCGAAACATGGACATGGTTGGGAAGAAACAAGATTTTCAAGAACTCTGGTGGAACCAAGTTTGTTTCTGCACTTATTGAGCAGCACTACATATCTGATCTGGCCAAACTACTAATCCCCAACACAATTAGGGTGTGCAAACTAGATTATAGAAACCCCTAAATACATGCATTGAAAGTGAAACGGTGAAAGTAGTGCCAGTTCTGGACTCTGAAGCCACAAGAAGAGTAAGGTATGAAACAACTAAGTTGATCTCTATTGCAGTTGTTTATGATTTCAAGGTTACTAGCACTTGTCAGTATTAGGAGCTTCCCCTTGGGTGGTGTTGATGTGTTAATTGATAATGAGTTCAAACTTGTGGGTCCTTACCATGAATCTTGAGAAATTACAGTAATCATTCCTATAAGATAAGAAGGTGTAGTTACAAGGGAATAAATCAAAAGGAAGATACAATTCTGATGCATGCCAGGTGGATTAAGATAAGAAGCTAGTCTATAAGTATTAGTATAGGGATGCGCTCACCTAAATCATATGCTAGTTTGCTAGCCATGTTTGTTTCATTTGCATATGATCTGGTATTTTGTTAGGATTCCAATTCTCAAATAATTGTATATAGGCATGAGTATGTATTAGCAAAAGGTATGATTGAAAATACTTATGTTCTGCAATTTCTATCTATTCTTCATCCGTTCTTCCTCGTTTGCATTTCATCCTTAATTTCCGAGAATCATTCTTCATTTTGATTTTCCAAATTGTTGGAATTAAACACTCAACCGCTGATATCAGCCTTAGTGTTGGTGTCTGAAGTTTTTGGAGAATTAAGGAGGTGTATACATCCCATTCACATAGTCAATGTAGGTAAAATATTAAGGTACTTCGTTCTATTCCCCAATGTTTTTCTTGGGTACTTGTATGGAGTAACTCATTCAAAGCGGTGTTTGATAAAAAGATACTCAGAAACAAACGAAACTAAGTGAAGCTAAATATCTTGACTATGATCTCAAAGTATTTTGAGTTTCAAATTTAGAGTGCACGTCAAGATAAAGATATGGCACTAAAATGTATTTTATATGTAGAATAACACAATAACTTATCACTCATGAGTCAAGGGTTAAATGTTGTAATAAGGCATCATATGTGCATATGGGTTCAATATATAGCCAATAAGTATACGAAGACATCAGCTTAATGGAAATTTTATCATCGAATGTCCATAAAAGTCCCATACTACTCTCTTAATTCGATCAACATACTTGTTTACAAAAAAAAAAGCAATGAAAAAACGGCATACATAATTACATACCATCCAAATATCAAACGCAAAGCTCTGTAACTACAAATTCCTTCATCGTTAAAGGACGCGCGAATGTCCTATATCTGAATGGTCAAATCTCTTCACCGTGAAAACGCCAAAGCACTAATTGATCCATGTCACCAAATATCCTGATGAACAATATCAACACAGAACTCAATGGATCACAATATTATAATGCTATAAGGCATGTTACAAGTACACATACCAGCTGAATTCCATAACCAAAACTCGTACAGTTCTAATTCCTCCATTTCTACCCGATGTTTCACATCAAATCCAAGTCGATCTTCCAGTATTTCAATTCAAACACAACCGCGCCTCGCAAATTCAATAAAACAACAAATAGTAAGGATAATCGGCGTTTCTTTCCTGGACTGTGGAAACAATTGTCCGCAAAATTGGATATATCGAATCCGGCGAAGGTAGATACCGCAACGACGACGACGATGATGAGTCGGAGAGTGAAACTGAAAATTGCCAAATGGATTGGACCGGTTTGGCTAGTGGTGTCGTGGCGCTCGATCTGTGAGACATTGTTGATTGGAAACCCTATGGATTCGGAGCCGTTGAAATCACTGTAGAAAAAATTCGCCGATTTGTTGGAGATCTTTGTGGCTGTGGCTTTCCTATTTACTACAATATATATACGTACGGGCAATGCAAAAGGTGACATTGGATTATTGGAAAATGGAAATAATGCTTCTTTGTGAGAGAAAAAAAAAAAAAAAAAAAAGAAGTTGTATAGCCTCTTTCTTAAGAAAACATTAACAAAATGGTGACATTCAACTTTATAGAAAAATTAAGTGATTTGTGTACTTCTAAAGACTTTTGACTTAAAGTAATAATTTTGATTTTGTACAAATTAATTTAGTTACATGCATATATGTTATTCGTGAGAGACACGACACGAATACATCTTAAAATGTGAGATAAAACTTATTGCCCTTCGTGTATTCGTGTCGTGTCAAATTCGTGTCTGATACGTGAAAACGACAAGAATACACGATTTATCAGATCTAATATATTTCTAACGTTGTAATGTTGTAATGTTGAATGTTTACTTATAAACTTTAAATGTTAGTTATTAGTTATTAATGAATAAATCTTTCTTTTAACATATACAAATGGTTGTATATTCTCATTAGATGAAATATTTTCATGTAGTCAAAGAGAAATAGATTGGTTTTTTGAAATATTCTTTGTAATAAGATTTTAGTTGTATTTTCATTTATCATTCTATTACTATTATTATTAATCTTTTGGAAGTTGCCATTTGGTTTCAACAAATGGCATCGGAACATGCAATAGGGATTTGTAATATAAGGAAATCAATGAGTGTTGAAATTGGGGAAAGCATAAAACAACAATTAACAGACGAGATGAATTAGCTAGGGATGAATCAAAGAACTTCTAGCCTAACAGTATCAGGTGTTAAAAATAATCCTAAGATCGAATGTTCGAGTCATATTGTGGATAAAAGTGTAAATTTAATAATGAATTAATGAATGTATGTTCTGTTGTTCCCAAAAAACAAAAAGAAAAAAGATATGAGATGAACTAAATCTGATCTTGAGAAAATTGCTGCTAAAAATTATTCGGCGAGTGAAGATGTGAGTCGATTAGTTTTAACAAGGAATCGTCATTACAACCATCCTTCCCTTTTTTCCAACCTCTCAAGTGTTAAACTGTCTACCTGCAACTTCCTCATCATTTTTAAAAATAATTATTTACTAACATAATTATTTTGATAGATAAATTAACAAATTACAAACATTTATTAATTTTTTAATTTGCAAAACAAACGCTCTTATTAAATTATCTTATCAAATTCAAAACAACTATTATCAATAAAAAAATGATAATAAGACAGACATAACATCTTTTTCCTCTTATTAAAGACTTCTAACGACTATGACAGAAGGCATAAGTGGAGGCAGTGGAGAAATCCCACACAGAGTGATTATTCTAAGTACGGGTTTATATAGGGATGTAAATGAACCGAAGTTTGATGAACCGTTTGCTATCCGTTCAGCAGTAAGTTCGTTTATTTATTAAACAAACAAAACAAACACTAACACAATTTTTGTTTGTTTTAAGTAAATGAACGAACATGAATATAGGCTTCGTTATTTCATTTATATATGTTTGTGAACGTTCGGTTAAGTTCGTTCATTTATGTTGGTATGTTTATGTTTATTTACACTCATTCGTTTATTTATAATGAGTTCTAACATTTCTATAATTTTAAATATAAACATATTGCTATAATTATCATAATTATTATATAATATTATTAAATACTATATTAATTAATATTATAAATAAAAAAAGTTAAATCTCAGTACCGGTATGATTGTGACATCAAATGCAAATAAAAAAAGATTCAGTTGCTTGAAAGATGTTACTTTAGTATTAAAATTGAGCTTCTTATTTCCTAAGACATTAATTTACTGTTATCGTAGTTGTTTGAAGGCATTTATATAACTTATTAGTCTATTAACGTAATTTGAAAATTATGAACCATGTTTATGGGTTTTGTTTTTAATCAGTAGGTTTGTTCATTTATGTTTGTTTATGTTCAATTGTGTTCACTTGTGCTTGTTTAACGTTCGTTTGTATCCGTTTAATTGTTCATTTATGTTCATTCGTTTATGTTTGATCATCTGTTAAACGAACAAACATAAACGAATACGAACAAGTTCAATTCCTTAATGAACGAACACAAAGAAAGAATCACATGTTCATTTATGTCCGTGTTCTTTTAATGTTCGGCTAAAGTTAAACGAGCAAACGAACAGGAACGTACCATCGTTCGTGTTCGTTCGATTCATTTGCAGCTTTAGGTTTATATAACTAAATGTCTTACAAATCACCTGTACACATACAATCATGTCAAAGATATATATCAAAAAACTAGTTTTTGATTATAAAACATTGAGATGAGCAAAGATCAAAGATATATATGAAAAAAGTTGAAGCCGAAAGTTAAAACTAAAAATCAATGATATCAAGTTGGATTGGGTTCGAGTAAATGGGAGGACAGTGAAAGCTCAGGTGATAGTAAATAATAGTATATAATATTATAATTATTAAATCATAAATATCAATCATATACTAAATTAATAATAAATAAACAATCAATCAATTTCAAATGTGATTTTTATTGAAATTTAGGTTGATTTTTATGTTGAAAACATGTTTATAAAGAGTTATGTCATATGATTGAAACTCAAAAAGAAGACACAAAGTCAATATTGTTATGTTACCTTCAAATTTAACAAGAAAAATTAATTATATTTTGTCATAATATGATCCTCGCATTCAAGAAGTTCTTGGGGTCCTAACCACGAGCCCTAGGAAGTCGTTAATGGTCATTGGTAACCTCATGACCTTGCAGTCGACCACAAGTGTCAGGAGTCGTGACCACGAGGATAAGGTTGTGAGGAAGGACCTCGCGAGTATGAAAGGGGACTGCAAACTTAATTTTCAACTATGAGTCTGATATATCGAGACCATGACATGGTGTAGTTCATGTGAGCATTGTTCTCGTGATCGGGAGGCCTTCATCGTGCTCTAACATATGTGTTTTTTTTTTTTTTTGTTATGGTTGTTGTTTGTTTTTGTTAGTTATTACTACCATTCAATACTATTTATATCTACATTCAAGAGTATATATAAATTGACATGTTTTATGTTACTTCAATTTTGAAAGGGACTTTGTGAAACACTTGTACAACTAATACAGATATTTCAGTGTGATTATTTATACTATATACTATAATAGTTGCAGAATTACAAGCTAATTTAAAATTTTCATTAACATTACAATTATCATCGTATTCCAAATCACTTTGCTACACATAACTAGCAAAGTGTATTGAAGTCACATAAGGAAATGTTTGACTTTAAGTGTCTATCACAACTTCTTGTCGTCAAAAATTCAAAATATACCAAAAGTTGGAGAGGCTAACTACACGTCTCCAAGAGAAACTCTAACAACGAGAATCGATCGGACTGTTGCCCTAATCGCACATGCATAAAAATGGTAAACAACTAAAAAAAAATACAACTACGTGTAAAATACCATGGAATCCTTTTTGACCACCTGATCTAGCCGAGTCAAGGTAATGATCCATATAATATCGCATATTTCATTTTCACTTCCCAGCCTAGCCGAGTCAAAGTGAGGAATCATATACCGTCCGACCACCACGCAAGTAAATCGACGTTGCATAGTACTATACGAAATCAAGATGTTCATCAAAGAATGTTGAAACAATAGGTTACAAGGTCAAGATTCGGAAACAACTTTACAAGGCAATTAAACAATAATGACATGACATGAAATGAATCATGTACAATAACAAATAACATAATATTTAATTCAGATATGTGCATATACCAATTTTAGAACTCAAAGTGATCAACACGTTAAGATCGCGGTTCCGCAGACCAAACCACAATGGCCAAATCAAGGTTAAGCCTCATCAAATAAGTTTGGTCACTTCAGTTCCCGATAATACATATTGTACATAAACCCCAAAGTCACATAACATGTGCCTAAAGTCTACCAAGTGTGGTTTTGGGTACTAACACGAGAGTTTCGGGCTGTTTCAGCAGCGTACGAACCCCAAGTTTGCAAGTTGACTTTTAAACAGTTTAATCCCTTTTATATTAATAGTGTATTACAAATATAAGATCGACCCTAGCATAGCCCCTTAATTGTGAAAATAGTTTTTTAGTTTCATAAACGAATTTCATGATTTAAAATAAACCACAAAGGCATTCATGTAATTTGCTCTTAATTATACGTGGACATACTGATAGACGATCACGCTTGATTGAATCTATACTATTAAAAGAATAACTAAATGTCACATGGCATGCTCTCATTAAATTTGCCACATGGCATGCTCTCATTGAATTTGCCACATGTCGCTCTCTCCTTTTGCAACGTCATTTACTGATTTTATATTTAAATTTTAAAGCAAATCAAATCTGTGTAAATCTAATATGGATTAATTTAATAACTAACTAACTAAAATTAAGCAAATTTTAATAATTATATAATTATTATATTATACATACATATAAATATCAATTTCTAAAATTAACTCATGTATTACATGGGTAATAACCTAGAAAACATCCGACCACAACGACAAAATGATCTGCAAGGTACAGATCATCGAATAAAATGTAAGTCGGGTCTATTGATGTTTAAATAAATCTACAAATATATATTTTTAAAATTCAAACAAATATAAGGATTGCTTGAGAAACAAGAATAAATCATGTTGTTTTGATTTTTTTTAAATATTCTTTTAATCGGAAAATCCACGTATCATCAAAAGAAATGCCACGTAATATTATTTTAAATTACAATATAGTAGGAAGCCTTTCTTTTTCTTTTTTTTTTTAGTAAACGCATTCGTATTCATGTTTCCGCTTTTCCGGCTATTTGACTAAAATTCGAAAGGCCATAGCAATTTCGATATATTTAATAAGATTTTTTACGAAAAAAAAAAAACCAACATTTATCTTTTTTTTTTGTGTTTTCATCATTTCATATTATTTTTTTTCATAAAAGTTCTCAAGTTAATTTTGTTACTTTGATTTAATGAAATTTGAACATTAGAAGTCGATTATAATTAGTAAACCGGGTTCTTAAAAGTGAAAAATAGAGTTCTAATGTCTAAATTTCACTAAACCAAAAAGAAAAAATTATCTTGAGGACTTTTATGAAATAAAATAACATGGAGGAACGAAAACGCAAAAATCATGAAAATATGTTGGTTTTTTTCGTAATAAACCCTATTTATTATATTAATATTTTTATGGGTTGGTTTTGTACATTTATTTTGACCCAAATAAATGTATGTATCTAAATAAAACTCATCATTTTGATCATCTCGCCTTCTAAGATGTGGCAAATGGTCACACTTTAAACACAAGAAATTATAACTCTTATTAATTAAGCTAACCTGGAAAAAGTCTGCCTTTGCGGAACTGGAGCCGAAGCTCCTTCCTTTCTTCCTCCCTTGTTCTATTACCCCAAGGCCTCCTCAATATGGAATATTTTGGTCATTTTACTTATTATTGAATTTTTAAAACTTATAAACAAATCCAAAACACTATCTTCTAACAATATGTTTTGTAATCACTATTTATCTGGTTATTACTTATCAGTTTACATAACTCATAAGTTATCAATCTCAAAAATCCCTTAAGTATACCTTTTTTTGAATGCTTAACTCACTTTATAGATTACTAGTTTATTACCCGCGTATTACGCGGATGTTTTAATATATAGTTGTTTATATTAAATACATGCTACAAGCTAAAAATTAAAGCATAAAAATATTAATTTTATTATAAAAATATAAGAAGTATATTATTATTTGACATAAACTATAATTTTTTAAGAGTTCTAAATATATATGAATAATAATATGGTTTTTTTTATCATCTTTAAAATTTCTATTATGTTGTAGTAATATTTAAATATGAATTTTTAGTTTGAATTGATTTTAAATCTTATTATATTAGATGTAAATTTAGAAAGATATGATCCAGATATTATTTGTTATTCTAAAATATGATATGTCACGTGTAAATTGCTAGTGATGACACATGATATCACGAGAAATAAGTAAAGTTATTCATTTATTATTAGGGTTTATTATGAAAAAAATCAACATGTTTTATGCGTTTTCGTCCCTCCATGTTATTTCTTTCCATAAAAAACTTTAAGTTAATTTTTCCTTTTTGGTTTAGTGAAATTTAGACATTAGACCTCGTTTATAATTTATGCAGATTGGATGTAAATCTAAACTGGTTGATTAATTGGAAAAACATCTTGATATCGTTAGACCAAAAACTATAATTAATGTTGATCTCTTTTATGTCACCACGGTATAATACTAAATAGTTACTAAAAGTTTAATGGCATAAAAAATATAACATGATTAAAGTCGATTTCTATTTCGGGTAACGAATCAAATTTGTCTTTTATAAGTGTAGCATACATACAAAATATTATTAAAAGGTTAAATGTGGTCATTTTATGAAAAAACATATTAAAAAAAGTTGTTAAATTTGTCACCAAAATTAGAAATTAGTTTTAAAAAAAAGTTTTTAATTATTAGTACGTTACGAGTGTAAATTTATAAATTTGTTCTAACATTGCCTTTTTATGTAAATTATGCCTTAAACAAGTTTTTTTAACGGCAAACTAACATATTCCTACTCCTAAACAACTTCTTTGCCCTAAATGGGACTTCAGAACTTACTTCCACCACCGAAATTCCAACTTGTGTTCAACGGGAGTCAAACCCGTGACTTCACACTTACATCACACCTCTTTTACTAAATAAGTGATCAACTATCTTACTATCCATATGCGACTTGACCTGTTCAATTTTCCAAACCCTAATTATAGACTTAGAAATCTTCAAAGTCAAAAGTCAAACATATATGGATGGTGTCTATACTCTATCCTGCCCATATGCCCTATAAATAACCCTCTCTTCATGCAAATTCTTCATCAAACACTAAGGGGGCGTTTGGTTCGCAGATTTTTTTCCTTGTGATTTGCATTTTGTCAAAGGATTTGCATTATGCAGAATTTGCATTTGTCAGGATTTTGTCAAATAATCTACATTATCTTTTAGGAAAAAAATGTTAATCTGAAAAATGCAAGGTAACTGGGATTTAAAATCCTAGGGGGGGGCTGGGTTTTTAAATAACAAAGAATGAAGGGATTTCAGAAATCCTGGGATTTCAAATCCTTACTGAAATCTGCGAACCAAACACAGGATTTTAAATGCAAATCCCAGGGAATCCCAGGAAATCCGCGAACCAAACGCCCCCTAACAATAAAAGAACTCTCTCCTTCCATCTTTTTGTTCTTTGTATTCCAAGCAAAAGACAAGAAAATGAGACGAAAACTGGTAAATTTAGCCGTAATCGTATCATTTTTCATATTTTTCTCAAGTTTCGAGCAAAACACGGCTTGTAGACTTCTTGATGGAGGATTTGAAGAAACATGGATGAAGACCGGAAATCTTATGTTAACTTCTTTACAAAAGGGCCCCGTTAGACCTCCGGGAAACAATTGTGGTTCGACGGGTAATGGTGGCAACTCTTGTGTCGGTTCCAAAAAGGTTGTAGGTCGTCATGATGGCAATGATGCACCACGACCACCACCACTATCGACTCCTTCTCGTAATCATGCATACCCTCAACACATGGTTGATTACGGAGTAGTTGACGATGGTAAATGAAGATGCGTTATTATAATGTCGTCGTACACATACGTAATTAACAATTTTAGTTTTCTTAATAAGACATGATACAAGATATCGTTATAATTAACGAACAAAGTATACGATTAATATGTATAGTGTAGGAAAAGGTTTTCCATAAACAAAATTAAAAGAAAAAGAACTAATTTATGTAGACTTTTTGCTAGTTTTTCTGCTTGTATTCATTCTTTACTTTGATTATTATTTAAAAAAGTTCAATGTGTGAATGTATGAATGTTTGTTGGAACGATGAACGATTAATGTTTGAACGATGCATCACGTTAAATTAAGATGCATTTTGGAATGTACGAATGTTTGTTGGAACGATGAACAATTCGTGTTTGAATAAACGATGTATCACATTAAATTAAAGTTTTTGGATGAACACATTGATGCATATTCATGTTGTTGCATCACGTTAAATTAAGGGTTTTTGGATGAACACGTTGATGTATCACGAAAGTTGAATACGAAGATGATGAACACGAAAATAATGGATGAAGATGATGAACACAAAGAATGAACAACAATGATGCATCTGAATCTTCATCATTTTATTTGAATTTGTATTATTGTGTTACAATATACAAACTAAATTAATTAGAAGTTAGCAATTATCATTACTTTATAATGAGATCATTGCATATGAATGTAATACACTTAAAATTGATTTTTAATTTAGGTATCAAATTAAACTAATATTTTACCCGTGCATTATTCGGGTTGTTCTGTTTAAAAACTTTATAATTTATTTATAGTTCTTTATAATAATATAATATATGTTTGTATATTTTTATAAACAATATAATATTTTTATAGTTTTTTTTTAATATGGACCCATGATATTATGGCTGAGATGCTCTTCGGCAAAAATAATAGATTGTTATAGTCTTTTTAAATTATTAATTTAATTAAAGTTGATGATTTGCCTTTTGAAATATTATTTTGATCATTGTGTATAACTTTTGTTTATCATGTTGTAAAGAGCTAATAACATTTAAAAAAAGTCAATTAATTATACTAATTCAAAATTCTAAAACTAAGGATTAATAATCACAATTTTGTTTGATCTATTTTACACTTTAATATTTTTTAGTTATTTATTTAAAAAAATTTATTATAGTTGTTACAGATTTGTGTACATAAAGTTAAAGTTGAATTTATTACTTATCAGTATATTTATTATGATATATTACATACTTATTATTGTTATGTTTTTTATATTTATTACTATTTTACATTATTAAAATAATAATAAGAACTAACACAAAACAATAAATTTTAACCTTGATTTAATTACAATAAATATTCAAATTTTAAATTAATAATCCTAAAATAATAAATAATTAAAATTTTTAATTATCATACGTTGTTTTAAAATTATTTAAACAACATATTAATTTATTAACCGACATAATTGATAATTAATCAACATAATTACTAAAGTAGCGTGTTCAAAATTAATAATTTAATTAAAAAAATTTTAACTTACCCTACCTAAAATAAATTATTATTTTGTAATATTTAATTTTTATGATATAACTGAAGAATGAAATGTTTAAATATTGAATTAATTGAAACGTTATAAAATTGAATAAAAAACAAACTTTTTGTAACATTTTAGTGATATACTAACTTATAGTATTTAAATTAAAATAAATAATATATTTGATAATATTAAGATCAAACAAACGTTGAAATTACCTAACCGAAAATAAAAAATCGTGAAAAGAATAAGAATCAACAACACATCCATCTAATCGATCATGCTTTTAAATCTATACATTTATACACCTAACATTAATCATAGTGAAACGCACCGTTTTGGTGGCGTTTCACTATTTTACAGTAATTACAGATTAGTCCCTATAGTTTGAAATAGGTTCTGGATTTGGTACATAAACTTTCAATTTTCCAAAATTAGTTACTAATTAAAAATTATTAACAACTCCTTATTTTAATAAAATAAATAGATAAAAAAATATTAATATATTTAACCAATTAGAAACAAAAAACAGATACGATAAAAAACATGTACATACATATACATATACATATACATGCATGCATGCATGCATGCATGCATGCATGCATGCATACATACATACATACATACATACATACATACATACATACATACATACATACATACATATATATATATACACACACACATCATTTTTTTTAACAAAAACATTTCGAATTAAATTGGTTCGTTGTTTTTCCATTTCATTAATTGAAAATCGAAATGATTTATCGTTCTTTCTACTAAAACATTAAAAATTAGATTGTTTGGTTGTTTTCTACGTTTGACTAAATCGAAAATCGAAATGGTTATTCGTTTTATCTGTCCGAAATACTTAAATTTGATTGGTCTTTTTTTCTATTTGGTTAACCATTTCGCTGGAAAAAATTGAAATGTTCGTCGTTTCAATTTTAGATGTTTCTGCTCGAGAAAAACAACGAACCATTTCAGTATTCAATTTAATTAAGCGAAATAAAACAACCACTTAATCTAATTATTAATATTTTTGACCGGAAAAAACATTTAATAATGATTTTCACTTTAACCAAACGAAAAAACGACTAACCATATTAGTTTTAAATATTTTTGCTCAGGAAAAAATGACGAACCATATTAAATTTAAATGATTGAAAATAACGGCAACTAATTTAACTTTAAATGTTTTCACTTGAAAAAAAATGAAGAACTCTAATTTTTAATTTAACCGAACAAAAAAACAATTAATCCATCTATAAATTTTTTTCGATAGAAGAAAAGGTTGAATTATTTCACCTTTTAACTTTTTTAACAAATGAAACAATGAACATTTTTTAAAGCTTAACAAATATTGAGTATTCATTTTGTGTACCAATCTATCTATATCTATTAATAAAACAAAATGATTTTGCCACATGTCGTTTCCAAATTTCTCCAAAATTTTATTTTCCCGCCCATTTTTCCTTATATAACTCTTTCAATTAACTCATCTAATTTATTTTAGAAAATTTTAAAATATTAATGGAAACTTATACAATTCAATAAATTTAAATGCTTCCTAATTTAACCTCTAATTTTCCTAAAATGTTTTATCTAAAATGATCTCTTTGATTTGTAATTTTTTAGTTTTTTAAAAAATTTAAAGAAAATGTTAAATGTTTAATCGTATATTAAATGTATCAATTTAAAATTCGTTCTCATTCTTAAATTTTGGAAATTAATATTTATTTTAAAATCATGTTAACAATCATAATCAGTTAAAAAAAATTTTCATAATCAATTGAATCAAAAAAGATTTTATATAAAGCATGATTTTAAGTTTTTTATCATTAAAAAACAAATCTAAATATGAAAAGAGCAACATTATAATAATTTTCATAAAAGTAATACTTTCCAATAATATTGTAAATATTGTTTTCAAATTTAAAAGCAAAAACATTACAAAATTCATTTAGTTTTTATTGTAATATAATCAGTATTTCAAATACATATTTTCATATCTTCAATATATATTTATTATATGTTTAATATAATTTTAATTATTTATCTATGTCAGTTAATATCAAAATATTATTACCTTATTATTTCTTATAATAATATTTCTTACGTATGCCCTCTGTGTTACATGGGCCAATAATCTAGTTATCCACAATAGGAGTCAAACCACTACCTTAGGGTCAGCATTAACACCATTAACATTTCAAACGATTGATATTATAAGTTGACTTAATTTTATCAATATTGAGATGATAACATGCCATACATTACATTTTTATGATGCTAAATTTATTTTGTTACCTGAATACAAACTACTTTTAACACGTTAATTTTTTTATTTAATTATCCTTTAATTTCTTAATTAATTTCAAACATAAAAAATTACAAACAAAGTTTTAAATTTCCAGTAAACGCATTCATGATTCATGAGTCAGAACATATGCAATTAATAGTCATGCATTCATTCTTCCATAATTCCATTCAAAGTAAATTCAGTTTAACGTACTGGTCATGAGTTTGATTAAAGTACTCTAAAATTTAATAATATACAGTCACATTGTCAAAATTTTAGAAAAAAATTTATTGACTAATGAATTAATTAATTAAGATCAGTACTCGCTTTAAATCTTATTAATTAATGTAAAATATAATTAATACATTCCAAAAAATTATACAATCATGTAAATACAAACATTTATATATATTGTTAATGCGTGTATTTATCACGTCACACTACTTAAGGGTGGCAATTTGAGACCATTCAAGCAAATGGGTCAAACGGGTTAACGACCAAAAGTCATAAATTTTATATAATCTTGAATTTTTTTTCAAAGAACAATTTTTTTAATACACCGTTTTATAAATTTTCATTTTTTAAAAAAATTATGTTCTATCTTAGTTTTTTACAATAAGTCCATTTAATTGTTCGGCCCGTTTGGCCCGTTGGGTCAAGATTGCCACCCTACGGTACTTATATTGAAAAAACCCTTTCAAATTTTCTCATTTTCTCGATAAAGTATTTAAATTTTTTTCTAATTGTTTAAGTCCCTAAACTGTGTTTGTCTTGTTCAAAAGTATATATTTTTTATCACCTACCGGATTAGCCGGTAAATACAATACAACTGATAAAACAAAAGGTTAAGAAACTTAATCGCTAAAATATGAAAAAATGGTGGGTTTTTTATAACATTAATCAAGTGAAAAAACTAAGAAAACTTGTTTGGTAACAGGTCAAATATAGACTTTTGAATAAGACAAAAATAATTTAGGAATTTAAACAATAAGAAAAAAAGTTTAGGGATTTAATCATGAAAATGAAAAATTTTGATTGAGTTTTTTCAATATTAACCATTAAAATATCAAAAAAAATAAATATAAAAAATACATACGATTTAAAACAGATTAATTAACCATCAACAAACAAATATTGTTTATTTTGGTAATTAAGTAGATTAAAACATGACCTATTCAAGTCAAAATACATTTATTCAATGTGTAAACAATATTTATTTACAAAAGTCAAATATTTGGATGTTGAAAATACGACTATAAATTATAATGTTATCTCAAACTGGTGATTCAATATTTCAATTGTGAATACGATCTATGCAAAAGTCACAATTCATCATACAAATAAAAGAATAAATTAAACGTTTGACCAAAATATTACCTTTTAGATATATATAAATATATACATATGCATGCATGCTAATTCTATCCTTCATCCACATTATTTGCACATTTATTTATTTTTTTTAAGACAAAATTTATTTAGATCGAAACACCTTCTAGAGTTCGAGAGAAGATTTTTATTAAGCTATTACGTATTATTAAGTTTCGAGGACATCTAATCCAATTAATTGCTCTACTTCTAGTTACGTTTTTTGTTCTGGTCGATTTTCCATCCAAAACAACCATTGTTTCATGATGATGACTCTAAAAACCCTAAATATAGCCCTAATCGTATGGCTTATGATAATATTCATAAGTTTCCAACCGAATGTGGCGTGTAGACTCTTAGATGGCGAGTTTGAAGAAACTTGGATGAAGACAAATAATCTTTTGTTATCATCACTGCAACGAGGCTCCGTTCGACCACCAGGAAATGGATGTACTTGGACCGGTAATGGTGGTAACCCTTGTGTTGAATCCAAGAAAGTTATAGGTCAACTTGGTCTTCGTGTCGTCGCACCACCACCTCGTGACAGAACATCGATTTGATTAGAAGATGTGAATGTTCAATGAAGATGGCAGATGAAACCAATACAATCATCATGAAGAATATTAAAATGATGCATTTAGTTTTGTATTTGTGTTTAATTTATTTCATTCTTTAGTTATTTTGTGTGGCACATAGTTCAATACTTCAATGTATTACTTTGATAAAAGCAACTAAGTTATGACTGTGACTTTTGACAAAACATCTTTACATGTGAATATGATGATATATTATCTTGTGAACGAATATATATATATACACACACATAGGGGTTCAATGGAAAAACACCATGCACCTGAAAACTTGTGAAAACCGCACTGCACAACCACAAATGCATCAAATTCCCAGCATCAAAATCTCGCGTGATGCATCACCTTATTTACGATCATGCCACCGCGTTTTTCATGAAATGCACCCAATCGGACAATATGCGTAGGTTTCCATAGTTTTCAGGTGCATAGTGGTTTTCCATTGAACCCACCCATATATATATATATATATATATATATATATATATATATATATATATATATATATATATATATATATATATAGAGAGAGAGAGAGAGAGAGAGAGAGAGAGAGGGAGGTTCAATGGAAAACCATCATGCACCTGAAAACTTGTGAAAACCGCACTGCACCACCACAAATGCATCAAATTCCCCGCGCGATGCATCAAAATCTCGCGTGACGCATCAAATTTCCCGCGCGATGCATCAAAATCCCACATGATGCATCATCTTATTTACGATCATGCCACCGCTTTTTTCATGAAATGCACCAAATCGGACGGTATGCGTAGGTTTCCATAGTTTTGACGTGCATAGTGGTTTTCCATTGAACCCACCCCTATATATATAGATAGATAGATAGATAGAGGGGGTTCAATGGAGAACCTTCATGCATCGAAAAACATTGAAGAACCTTCATGCACCACCACAAATGCATCAAAATCCCGTTTGATGCATCATTATTTTCACGTGATGCATCAAATTCTCGCGTGATGCATTACGATTTTCTTGCGATACATTGTGGTTCTTTAAGGTTCTTCGATGCATATAGGTTCTCCATTGAATCCACTCCTATTATATATATATATATGTGTGTGTGTGTGTGTGAATGTCAATAGTGATAATCTAATATTGCATATTAATTAATTCGCTAACGAAGAATAATAGGAAATTAAGAATCAAAACCGTTGTCGATCATTAGGATCAATAAGTGTGGATTAACTATTAATTAACGTAGCTGATGATCGATCCCTTCGCAAGGCCCCTAGCCATTTAAAAAGGGTACATATATCGCTTTTTAGAATCATTTTCAATTAATCAAATTTTGTTTGGATTTTAAAAAAAATTTATTGGTGTCTGTTTGATGGAATTCGAAGGAATTTAAAAAGAAAGAAATTCAATTCCAGTGGTTTTTGTTTTTGGTTTCTTCGGAATAGGAATTGGATTCAGGCCATTTAATTCCCTTCCGTAGAGAGAAAATAACATATTCCTTTCATGTATTGATCTGCAATCTGATTCCTTCATGAGGCGTGTGGCATGGCGCTCTAGAGCGCCGAAGAGAACACAAGGATTCAACACAGAGGAAGGCGTGAAGGGCTTGAGGATGACATCCAAAGTGCTAGGGGCGATGGAGCTGGAGGATGCTGCAAAAAGTACCCAAGACTTTTTTATTTTTATTTTTTCCTATGAATCAAATTATTCAAATTCCAATTTAATTCCAAGGAGATCTCATTTTCTTGGTGGATTCCAATTCCTTCATTGAAATTCCAACCAACTAAATGTCGCCTTAGAATATTTGCATAAAGTTTATCGGTGTTTACAAAAGTTTAAGTAAAAACAATTATTTTTTATCTAGAAGCTACACTTGGATAACAAAAATTTTAAACTAATTAATATCAAACTATTTAAATTTTTTTTGAAAGTTGTTTCAGTTTATAGAACTATGTTTATAAAAACAACCTCATTTAATCATGTTTCTTAGTTACTTCATTTATTTATCATTTTATGTTACTTTATATTTTTTAGTTTCAACATCAGCTACAGTATCAACACATCAATTAATAAAAGTTCTAACTACCCAGTGGGAACCGGGAAGTCTAGGATTTTTGTTGAACGGGGACACAATGAGTTTTGACTGTTGACTTTTTTGCTTTTCTTTATACTCGGGTTAATTAGTTAGGTCAACATAATTAACATACAATATAAAAAATAATGAAAAAACTACATTTTAGAATATTTTGGATCAATTTTTCGCTTTCTATCACTTAAAAAATCTGTCAATTCCACGTTTTTTTTCCATAGCAAAGCCAAGGAAGCGTGAGGTTCAAGTCTAGGTGTATTTTCAATTATTTTTGTTTTTTTTTTTAATCCGTTTAGCCTAGTCAAAGGGACTAAATACGAGTACATAATTTGTCGATTTAACGGTGTTTGGATTTGCGTTTGAAAAAGTGATACAACATTTTGAAATTAATCATCAGATAATAGTTGTAACAAAAAAGTGCTACCGAAATGTAGTGTTTGGTTTAGCTTCTGCTGTTTGCTATCACGATTATCAAATAATAAGTTTTTGAAACGTTTAGATTTGCTTTTTAACTTATAAAATGACTAAATAATCACTTATTAAGAACATAAGTTACATTTTTAACTTATGAAAAAATGTTGTAGATTAATTCTATATGCAAATAATCATTTATTAATGAATGCAATCCAAACACTTTAAACCAATTATTTATGTTATTGCAACGTAATAACATAATAATTTTTATCATAACACAAACCAAACGTCTTGATATGTTGGAAAAATTGAAAATCCTAAAAGACCACACGACATGTCTGTAGTGTACAGGGGCGTATCTATGTAGAGGGTGTGGGGGTCAAACGACCCCGATAATTTTTTTATTTTACGTGTTATATATATATTCGAGATTTTTTTTGACCTGTATGATTTTTGAAGTTCGAGCCAACATCCTTATCAATTTTACACATATAAAGAATTTTGTTACAAAATCTGAGAAAAAATATCATAACATAATAGCTTGTTACCTATTTAACAAATAATTTATTTATTACATGTATATTGAACATTCATTTATTGGGCTAATTATTTGTTGGACATTTCACGTTTGGGCAAACTAAAAATATATTGTTAGTTTTATTGTTACTTGTTCGGTGTTTGTAAAAATGTTTTTTTTTATTGTTTTAGTTTTTTAGATATTTAGATTATTATTTGTTTGAGACTTTTAGTGTTTAACAATTAAAATTAAGTTACATTTGTTTAATCATTAAACAATATGAATCGATTTTGAAATATTTTTACCAAAATTTGATTTTTTTTATCAAGTGGAAGAGTTTCTAATCCTTCTCCACAAAATTCTACAAGTTATTGTTCAATTCAATTGATGATAAATGGTTAAGTGATTGTTGCATTTGCACCATACAGAAAGAATTACTTAGTGTTTCAAACAATAATATAATAACTAATAACTTGTTTTCAAAAATTAAAAACTCATTGGAAACAACCGTAGAATCTAAGTTTTTTTAATTTGTAAGGATTAATTAGTTGTATCATTTACGCATTTCGTTTATTAGTGTTTAAATAATTTTAACTTATTTATGGGATTATCAAGTTTAAGTATATTTAATGTGAATACAAAATATTAAATTATGAATAAACGATAATATCATATTTAGATGGTATCAAAATATTGTATCAGTGAAAAAATTGTGTTCAAGTCTCACTTGAAACATATGTGATAATGTATGTAGGGTAATTTAATGTTGGTGTAAGTAGTCTTTCAAAACAACGACGATCATGTCATATTGTCTAAACCTTTAGTATTAGGATGATAGGATCATATTCAACAAATCAAAATTAAACCGATAGAACTATTAATGATTAATAATTGAATCGTTGATTATTAATACTTGGACCATTCATTCTTAACATTATTGAATTAAAATTACTGATTTGATGGAGTTGGATCACCAAGAAAATGTTACGATAAATTTAATTAATTAGGCTACCGAAAAATGTATCATAATTTGATTTGTATATTTTTTAGATCACAAATACAATCAAATAATGACTTAATTAAACTAATTAAAGTATCATATCATGCTAACAGTGAATCATTAATCATAAATCAATGTTCATTTAACAATTATGATTCAGTATCATTTATTTTCACCTGTCCTCGATCATTCTAAATTAATATTCATTTTTGTTTAACCGAACAAATAAACAACCATAATGATCAACAACTAGATTCCTTGTACATGTTATTTGTTACATATGAAATTTAACATGTTTAAGTTCATTTTTATATTGTAAATAAATACAAACTATTTGATTTTAGCATAAACCAAAAAACTCATTATTTGTTATTATCATTATAAAAAAATTTATTTATGAATTACATATTTATATATATGCATGTATTAATATTACCAAACATGATCTCTAAACATTTGTTTTATATATAATTTTGAATATTTCAAAAAATACACCTTGATTATTAAACGAACACATTGTTGAACATGAATGTAAAGTGTAAACGAACGAATTGAACAAGACTTCTTTTCATATTAGTTCGTCTAATTAAAACAAACAAACAATATTATTTATATATGAATTTTTTATTACATAAATGAACTTCCAGCCAGAATGGTTCAATAAACGTTGTTTCGTTTACAGTCGTAAACAAGACATACATATGTAAAACGGTTCAATAAACCGTGAGAATTGGTAAACAAGATCGAGCAAATCATCTCTTTCTGATTTAATTTCATTGTTTATTATATATAAAACCAACTCAAATGCAACGTACCTATTATTATTATTATTATTTTAGATTTTTACCTGCCAAGATATGCAAAATAATATATCTACAGTTTCTAGTAAACGCATTCACACTTCAAACCCATTATTAATTACGAGAAGATTATATGCTCCAAAAGACAAAATATAAAATGGTCAATTCAATATCATTTATAAAACATAGTATTATAATAATAAAATATGTAATTAACTAAATATATGTTATGAATATAGGTAACCAACTAAACAAGGCATCAAGCCATACATGTGGGGTAATAAATTATATACAATGGGTTCAAACAGAAACCAAATTTTGTATGAGTTAAATGTGAGTTTAGGATAAAAACCGAATCCACTAGAACCGAAATAAAGGAAGTATAGGAACTGAGAATCGACTCAAAAGTGTGTAAATCGGTCTTCACATTGATATCGCTAAACCAAAATCCTTTGGTCCATCTATTATTATTATTATTATTATTTATAAATAAAAGAATGAGAAAATCATTTAAAAAACCAACGTACTTTCAGTATTTTTTGAACAAGTCATTGCACCAAAAACATTTTCATAAAAGTCCCTCAACTTAAAAACGTTTTCGTAAAAATCATTGCACATAAAATGTTTCAATAAAAGTCTTTTAACTTAACGAGATTTTATGAAAAACATCTGAAAAATCTCATAAAACAACTCAATCCGTAAAAAAATTTCAAGTTGAATGACTTATATGGGAACGTTTTTGGTATAGGGACCTAATCGAAAAGTATCAAAAGTGCGTTGGTTTTTTGTATAATTTTCTTTAAAAAAATTGATCCACTCTTAAATATACCCAAATTAATAAAATAACTTTCTTCCTTCCTATATATTTTGAATATGCACACCTTTATGACCCATTCAATTTCTAATTCCTCGTACGGTGTCATCATACCTTGAGACACAAGCTAAGTACAAAAAGAAGATATATATTGAAGTTAAAAGTCAAGTACATTTGTGATTGGTCTTACCCTATAAATTAAGTGTAAAAAACCCTCTTCTCTTCATGCAAATAATTATCATTCTACTTTTCTTTCCTTGAATTTTAAGCAACAAAAGAAAAATGACACAAAAAACCATATATTTAGCCGTAATAGCTTCGATCATTCTTCTCTTGGTGCATTTCCAACACAATCGGGCATGTAGACTTTTAAACGGGGAGTTTGAAGAAACTTGGATGAAAACTGAAAACCTTATGTTGTCATCATTACAACGAGGCCCTGTTCGACCACCAGGAAGCGGGTGCACTTGGACAGGTAATGGTGGCAACCCTTGTATTGGTTCCAAGAAGATTACTGGTCGTCGTGATGGTGGTGCCCCATCGTTAACGCTGACATCACCACCATTGACAGAGTTTTGATCATGCATACCCTCAACATATTATTGAATATGGAGGAGAGTATCATGATGGTAAATGATGGATTGGATGACATTTTGTAGATATATTTTAGTTATGTTTTAACTTATTTATGTTTTTTTTATTTATTTATTCATGTATCATATTCATTAACAATTAATATATAAATCCATGGTTAGCTTCATTGTATTTAGCTTCAATATTCAAAAGTTATTAATATTATTATTTACTAGAAAAGAACTTTTATTAAAATGGAAGAAGCTAGAGATCAAACCAAAACCATTACATGCCTCAAAGGAAAGCTTAACAATGCCTAGAGGCCGGTCAAAAGATATATATAGGGCGTATTTTGTTTTTTTAAAAGGATAAATGTCTAAAATATGATTCCAATTCAAATGTTTAAAGTTTCTTTTCCAGAGTGTCAGATTGATTAGATATTAAAGCTTCAATAAGTGACAAGAGATAGGGCCAAAATAAACTCAAATTCTTAACAACATAAATTAATAAACGAAAAAACTTATAGTGTGTTTAGCAAGTGAAAATTTTCGGTTTGAAGTTTTTGATAAAACTGAAAACAAAATGATCTTTAAGAAAATATATTTTAGAAATGAGAATGTGTTTAAATGTGTAATAAGTAGTTTTTGCCTTTTTATTTTTTTACTCACTTCAATCATATTTTAGAAATAAGATTGAGATGACTATGTTCAAAACAAAATGTGAAAATCTCAAAAGGAGTTTCTAAGTATAATATTGATAACTGAAAACTGAAAACTAAAACTATATACACATAAAAAACAATGATTTTGGTCCATTTGGATGTGTTTTCCAAAAACCTTTGTTTTCGACAACAATTTACATAAAAAATAGTTCTACTAAACTGGCCCTTAATAATTCTTCTTATACAATACAAAAGGTTAATTATATATGATGGATGCCTTCATCCTTTAGATATATGAATGTAGTACTATATATAGTTGTGCAACGTATAATTTGCAAATGATAAGAATTAATCTTTTATCCTTCAACTCGAGGTCTTTGATGGTGTTGAAGAAGCATTGTTTAATTATGCGATGACAAGCAAATGGGCAACGATCAGGGCCGACCCTGAAAGTGTGCAGGAAGTGCGACCGCTCAGGGCCCCAAGTTTGATAGGGCCTCATCGGAAAATAGACCGGTGACCAGAAAAAATGATGAAAAGCTACAGTCTGCTTAAGTTTAATCACCGAGTCTCACGTCATTAACAAAAAAAATATTTGAGTGTGGGGATTTATGATTAGTTAAAATAAATGTATAGTAATGCCCTTTCAGATAAACATAGTTTCGAAATTAGTTATTTTGTTCAAGTTATATGAACATGTCTTATATCGTTGTTTTAAATGTTTTTTTATATATATAACAAGTGTTGGACTACTAATAAATAATAATTTTTTATATAAATTCAAAAATTTTCACATTTTGAGGATCTACTATGTAATTATCGTACATGGCACCAAACTTCACGGGACGGCCCTGGCAACAACAATGGCCTTGTATGTGATTGGCAGGCGACAGCCATAAGCGCGCACAGGGGGGAGTGCAAACGCAACCGTTGCCTAGAGGTGATCAACATATTACGGATCCCTCAAATCCTTTAAATGGTACGAAAATCACAAATCATTTATAATTTGTTTAATTAAAATTTTAAAAGATGTTTTTAGGTAATGCATTTAGATTTATTGTTGATATGTTTCATATGAATAATTAAAAAATACATTAGGAAAGAAAAGTTGTATAAACTTTCGCAAGTAAACGTGTTAAGAATACAAAATTCTATGTGATTAGGCTAAGCAAGACAACGTGTATCATGGAGTATGTCATCTTACTATGTTACAATCAGTGGCGGATCCAGAAAAATTTCTCACTGGTGGCATAATATAAAAAGGGTATTTGCTAATTTGATTTTAAGGTTTTTCGAGGACAAGGTCCGCAGGTGGGACTTTTTATTTAAGACAACTAGAAATGAACATAAAATGTAAAAACTACAATAAATTATAAATGTAATGTGAATATATTTTGGCTCAAAGAAGAACTTCTATTGTTGAATGACATCGATTAACCGCTAAAAATGTCAAGGGTTAAAATTTAACAATCTTTTTATTTGATGCTAAAACACTTTTATTGATGTTGGAAATGTATTTGTTACACTTTTTTTTTATTTCATCACACCATTTTATATTAAAGTTCAATTTTTCTTTATCATTTCCAAGCCAAGAATTTTATTTTGTTACATATTTTATGTTTTGTTTATGGCTTATCCTATTTAATTATGTAATAAAAACCATAACAATAAATTTTAAATATTTTATCAAGTAATACAAAAATTAAAATTAAAAAATTAAGAGCTAATCAATTCATAATTGCTCTAAATTAATTTTATAATTTTTGGAAAACACTAATAAATGTGTATGACAGTGTGACTTTACTTTTTAGAAAGGCATAAAATACATGCAAAAACTATTTCTCTTTCTCAAACCTACAATCACATACTTACCTTAGTATTCTTTTTAGCTTTTTTCTTACCTCCAATCCAACTCATTAGTTGAACCACACAAATTTATCAGCAACACTATTAAAAATACAAAAAAAAAAAAAAAAATTACACTATTGAAGTATTGATGTGAGGTTGACTTGTGGCACGTGCCACCAGTGTGAACAAACTAAATCCGCCCTTGTTACAATTACTTGACAATCTTCTTTAGTTATTATTCGTTTAACTTTGCCTTCTATTAATTAACTAGTTTATTAACCTACGAATATTATTAATAAAAAACTGTTGTTATCAATATATATAGATTTAAAATTAAATATGTTAATATTAACTAATTATTTCTAAAAAAAGTACAAAAATAACATCATTATTTTTCATTAACTATTATTTTTCTACATACATAAATACATACATACATATGAATACTAGTTATTTATTTTATCATACATTTATAATTTATCAATTTATAAATTTTAATTTTATGTTATCATGAAATTTTTTGATGGCATAGTACAAGTGTAAGATGGGATGATTATGATATAGGGTTAAAGCAGGGGTTAGGTAGGATGAGAGTATGTCAATATGATGTGGTGGGGGTAGCATGTATGTGTGTAATACAAGGGTGTAATAGGAAGTGGTAGGTAGGTTGATGTTAGGGTAAGGTAGGATAAGATATGACAAGATGAGTGATATGGGTTTTTGTGGGTGGGTTGGGTAGGATGAGAGGGAGCAAGATACCACTTCAGTAATGGTACCATCGGGAGCACAACCCTGACACCCTATGCCATGTCGTAGTCAAGTGTCGAGAGAGCGATGAAGATAAATACAAAGAGAAAAATGTTTGTGTATGTATTTTTGAGTGTGTAAAAAGATGATCATTTTCATGGTTTGAGTGGTATAGAAAGATAAAAGGGGTAGAAAGAGAAAAACTAAAGTGATGCTAACGTGGAGAATGAGACGGTGGTACAGAATGGAGACCACTTTGCTTGCCCCTAAGAGGTTTTAGCTTTTGTTTTCTAGATGCTCAAATTCAAAAGACTGTTTAGAAGTAATAGTTTGGGCTTTCAATTAAAAAATACCATCAAAAGCCATAAGTTTGAGCTTTTACTCAAACAAAATGCTCATTTATTTGTATTATGATTCTTTTATGAGGGTTCCGTGAAGTCAAATAAAAAACTTACTAAATTCAGATCTTAAAGGCAAATCTTAATTTTAGATACAATTTTTCAGAATTTAGACCTTTTGAGTAATCAAGAACTACAATTCTTTATTAAGTTTCCAACATTATTTTTTGTAACAACTATTATCTGATTATTAGTTTTCAAAATATTATAACATTTTTTAAAACATAAATCCAAACACCCCTAAAGCGTCGGCTCTCATGATTACAATTGGTGCTGCAAAACACACCGGTAAACATAGGGGATGTTTGACTCGCGGAATAGAATTTAATGAATTAAAATTTAATTTATAGTATTAGTTGAATTATGGAATGACCTTCAAGACTAACTAAGAATATAACTGAGACTATATGTCTGAAATGTTAGGAATCTAAATTTATTTAGAAAATCAATCGTATATTTGATGAAATTTTAATATATTTTTATTCGTTATTAAACTAAAGTGTAGTAATTGTAACTTGGTTGTAATTCATTGGATTAAGTGCTATTTTGATCATCCAACCTTTAGATTTATTTCATTTAATCACCAAATTATTTTTTATCTTGATTTAAACACTAAACTTTTGTTTAATGTTCTATTTTGGTGAAATGAATAAATCTAATGGCTAAATAGATACAAAATATGATAGTCTAGTGGTTAAATCATGACAATTTTCTGTGATTAAATCAGTAAAAGAAAAATATAGTGGCCAAATATGTATCCGAAAAATAATATAACGGCTAATTCAAGACAAAAAATAATTTAATGGCTAAATCGAAATATTTTTTTTTACCTTGTTCGTTCAGTTAACCAAAACCCCTTATCCCCATGCCTGGAGTCCTCAACCATGAAGGGTTTTTGATAATGGTTTCTGGATGAAAAGACACAAGATTTCAGACATAATTACACACTGCAAACACACACATAAAAGAAATCATCATCGCAAAGCTCAGAGTTCATGGCGAGTATGATGACGGCGTTCAAGTTCTCGCCATTCTCATCCGGTGTTCCTCCAACGCTTGCACATTCTTCCATTTCATTTTCGTCGAAGAAATTCTTTCTTCCTATGAAGCTTTCACCACACCGTTCTACATTTCCAAGTACGATTTCTTTCAATCTTTCTTAAATCAATATCTGTAGCTTGGGAGCAAATTGATAGCGGACTTTATAGGTTCTTTTTAGCATAATCGGTACATGAAAACTTCCCTCACCAAAACAGAGTAGAATTTGTCAATTTCCGCACTTTGCTTTTTCACCATGAATAGTGTAAATTAGGGTTTGGTAATGCTAATTGCTAATCCTTTGTGACCTGAAATGTCAAGTTTCGTTTGATAATGTTAAATTTTTAATTGCGTATAATAGCAATGTACTTTTGTATTTTTACAGTTTACAGTGAAGTACTTTAATTTCGTTTATGGCAAAGGACTATTGTGTTTAATCCTGTTTATATTTTCATATTTTACCATACAGGGTAAAACAACAATCCATTTTTAACTTTTAATGTTTATTGGTATAAATATGATTTTTTATAAAGTACTTTAATTTTTTGAATATTGCAGGAATTTATGCATTTTCTAGCAATGATATTAAGGTGGGTTCCAACATTGAGGTAGATGGATCTCCATGGAAAGTTATAGGTATATCTCATTTGATTTGACTTGTAAGTTGTATTAAACTTTTATGCAATGCTGATTCTGCTCGAGTCCCATTAGATGTGTTTATGTTCTTCACTTGTGTTAAGGAAATTGTTGATATTTAATATGTTTTTATTAGCGAACATAGGAAAACTCACTATGAGAATTCATACATAAGTCTTTTTAGGAGCACTACAAAGGCCATATATATTTGTTTTAGAGTTATACCAAGGTTCCTAAGGACATCAAATTGTATTATTATGCTCAGTGAAGAATTCATACCTCGTGCTGAAGCATGCTGGAGGCTGATGCTTGCCGAAGGCTGATGCACTAAAGGCTGAAGCCTAAGGGCTGAAGCATGCTAAAGGCTGATGCTTACTAAATGCTGAAGCCTGGGGGCTGAAGCATGCTGGAGGCTGATGCACTAAAGGCTGAAACATGCTAAAGGCTGATGCTCACTAAATGGTGAAGCCTGGGGGCTGAAGCATGATGGAGGCTAATGCACTAAAGGCTGAAGCACTAGAGGCTGAAGCATGCTAAAGGCTGATGCTTATGGAAGCATTAATTTAAAGGTTGACATCACAGTAACAAGAATGTACGTATATGCAGAATAATAATAATAATAATAATAAATAAATTTTTTGGTTGTACTCAATGTCTCGTAGAATGAGCCTTGACTTTTTGAAAGATGGAAAAGTAACACTGCTTACCTTTACAGCTGTAGTACAAGAAGTCCTTTGTTTTATTATGCATATATGTGGCATTACCATAGTCAAACTCCAAAACCTAGAAAAAGCTATTATCCTCTTATATGAAAGGTAAAAGAATCAAGACATACTTTTTATATGCCTTGAAAAGAGTAAAATGTTTTTTCTTTTATTTGTTTTATCTGCACAAGTTTTCAAACAATTTCTTTTTGTTTGCTTAGATGTCAGACATGCTTTTTCAACATGTCAACAAAATAATTTAATGTTTGAGCAGATGCAAATACACATTTTTAATAAATCGCCAGAATATATATGAAGCTTAAGATATGATACAAGGAATGAAACTAAGATGATAATGGGTTTTCTTTTTGGATCATATGAGAAGAATTGTTTTCTTAATCCAATTAAACACCATTATCCGAGTGGATACCCATGAAGATGAATATACAATAACACAGATTTTGAAAGATAGAACCTGGTAACCCGGTAAACGAGCTTATTGAACACGTAAACTTGTTGTCACGGGTCCCACGGATGGCGCCATTTGTTTGTGTGTAGATCTGACGGGTAGCTGTTTGGATGAGATGTAACCATTCTCCTCGATCCCGAGCTTAGATCCACGGCTGAAACATGTAGATAATCGTTAGAAGTGGACCCAGGGCGTGAGCCCCGGGAGCCACCTCCGACGATCAAGTCAGGATATGATCGGTAATGTAATATATCACAATAATATATATATGCACATATATGTGTGTATGGTTGTATGTGATGGGAGAGGAGAGTAAGAGAGCATGTAGGTGATGATGAAGCTTCAGAGGAAGTGAAGATGCATGATGATGGTGGTAAAAGTGGCTTGGTAGTAAAGTGACAGAGCTCTACCCTTATTTGCAAGATGTTATGTATAAGCAAATATGGGTTTGGGTCAAATATAAAACCCATGACCCAAACATGAGGTTCTAAAGCCCAAGTAGTGGGGTACACCAATAGAGGGAGTTTTTAACTTGAGTTACTTTACGAAGTGAAGATAGCTATCAGTTTTTACCCATATTAAGAACTAAAAGTCGATAAATGATTATCTTAGCTTTGGATGGGCGTTTTTCAAAGTGATTATTGCAACTCCAAGAATTAGAATTATAATTATTTAATCAAGTGTTGTTAAGACTAGGGGCAGTTAATTTTACATCTGTATTCAAGATCAGTTTTCTTTTAACAACTTCTCTGGCTCGGATTATCTTGAGATTAGAGAATTATAATCAGTTTAAACGAATATCGCACTTTGCCTTTCATATCCTTGGTGCAATCAGAATTCTAACTTAATTTTGTAGAGAAAGGCATAGAGTATGAGAATTGAATGGAACACAGAATACCTTCATATTCACAGGCTAGAATTATTCTTTTTTTATTATTTTATAAATGGAAATCTGAATAGCATACTTAGGTGCTACTTGTTTTTTTAGAGGTTAAAAAATGTCTGAAGTCTGAAAACCACATCTGAAATTAAGAGGTGGTCTTAAGATCTGAAATCTGAATTTAAGAGGTGGTCCGAAGATTGTTTGTTTCGTAATATGAAACATCTGAAAAATATTGTTTTAAAATATTATATCTAATTAATTATATATTATAATCAATTAATTTATAAAAACAAAACAAAATTATAATAATTAATATGATAAATATTTTTAAATTAGAATTAACTGAACTTATATTTTAATCAACACTTCAAAAAAGAATAATTAAAATTATAATAATTAATATGAGAAATAGTTTTAGGGTTTGTAAACTAAACATTAAAAAAACTCTCTTAATTCTTATTCAGACCCAAGCTTTCCTCTTAAAACTAAGAGGTAAATATAGAGGTTCCAACCTCTTAACTCTGAAACTAAACAAACAATCTTAATTCATTCTAGATCTGAAGTTTAGACTTCAGACCCTTTTAAGAAAGTCTTAATTAAAAACAAACAAGGCCTTAACGTGTACTCGAGTAGCCACTTAACCACCTCCTAAGTCCATCAAGGTACCAAATCTGATTCTGATCTCAGTAAAATCATATTTCCATGTCCAAGGTTCTAACAGAATTGCTTTCTATAGTTTCTGATTTTGTTTATTTCAGACATTTTTTTTGGTAAGGAGGCGTTCATGTACTTTCTTCTAATTCTACATTCTCCTTGTGGATGTTTTGAAAACAAGTTCAATGGATTATTATTGGTATTATAACCATTCGATAGGTTCAATGCTTCTTTTCCCCTTATCTAGTTTTGATTTAGTTGATGGGAGCCACAATATGAAGAATAGAGCAAACAAGAGATTGATATAAATGAATGAAACCTTAAGGTCCAAGTATCAAACCATCTAAAAAAACACGACTCGGTTGATGTCCCTGAAGATGCACACATTATGCTTGTAATTTCTAATAACGTAAAAAAAGGTGCTTTGTTTTGTGAATCTGAAAGAAATTTAGAGGGATGGGGGAATCGATTATAACTGCAATTTATTTTGGCTTGCTTTTCTCCATTTCCTTTTATCTCATATGTATTTTCTCATTTTGTCTTGATCTTCAGAGTTTCTTCATGTGAAGCCTGGTAAAGGGGCTGCGTACGTGAGGACTACACTACGGAATTATGTAACAGGAAACTCTGTTGAGAAAACATTTCGTGCTGGAAGCAAGGTAAATAAAAATAAACAGGATTAATGCCATGTAATAACTACGTACTTTCATCAATGGTTTGATATTTGTCACATGCTTTTTTAACTGTTCCAGTTTGATACTTTTGCAACAGACAAACCCAGTTGAATCCAGTAAAAAAATTTGCAGGACCTATTTACCGGTGATGTAGACTTTATTGCAGTTCTATTCTTATAAACCATTAGTTAACGTCAAACTAAAACAAAACGTATCTAATTATAATATGATACTGGTGCCTTGTTCAGTGTTCGCCACTAAATAGGCCACAAAAGTTTTTTACCGGATTCAACTAGTTTTTGGTTACAAATGTACCATACCGGAACAAGAAAAAGTACAATGACTAAACGAATACAAAAAAGTATGTGACATTGATTGAAATGTTGACATATGTATGTAGCTATGACATGGTAGAGTGTATTCTTAAAAACTAAAGGGCAAATGAACCAGATGCAAGTATGTTACATTAAATTGTCAGAAAAAAAGAAGTATGTTTCATAAAATGATAAAGAATGGTAAGTATAATGCATATATAGCAAAAACAAGGTATGCTACATGGATTAATAGAAAAGTAAAAGTATGGTGTGTTTTTTTGCTAATAAAAGCAAAACTAAAAGGTAATATAGTATCTTTTTTACTAAAACCATCCATTGATGGTGGTGTATTTTGACTATTTGAAGTCACATGACAACTTTTCGAGAATCAAAACAATGAAAAGAGAATGATTTTTCAATCTTTTTTCTTTATGCCATTCTTTATTAAGTATCATTATTATGTGTCAAAAAAGCTTGTAAATTGCAGTTTAGATGTTTAGATATATGTCACATCCTAGGAGACTTGTTTTTGGTTTTGATGTACATTGTTCTGTGGGTGTTTGGGCTAGGAGTTTCTATAATACATCATCTTTGCTTGCCAAAAGTGAAAAAAAAGGGTAAACTCAACCAATTCCATTCTTCCCATTTCTCTATACCGAACAAGCCTAATAATCTTCTACGTCACTTGAACCAAGGGGCAAGGGGTACTCCATCATCATTGCTTAATTGGTGCGATTCTATATTATCCTGATTAATTTCTAATGTTATTGATAGATTGAACAAGCAGAGATCTCTAAGGAGACAAAACAGTTCACGTACAAGGACGGTAGTCAGTTTGTTTTCATGGATCTGGTATGCTTTAGATACCCTACTCTTTATCCTATAAAAATTATGTTATTTGAATATTGAGATATCTCATGAAAATTTTAGTATTTTGTGTGCTTCGGGGGAATTCAAGTACACTTACCTATTTGCTCATTGTCATCATAAAAGGGGTACCAGATATCTATAAGTAACCAACTAACGAAAGTGTCCATTTTAGTTCTATGTAAAATGGTATGATTTAGATACCCCAATCTTATCCTATAAAAGTTACGACATTAGATTTTTAGATGTCTTACGGAAATTGCAACATTTTCTGCTTCAGGAGATTTCAAGAACACTTACCTATTTGCTCATTGTTGATTTGTCATCAGCTTTCTGATATCTTTAGACAACCAACTAGGCAACTATCAAAAGTGTCCATTTTTAGTCTGACTACAGTTTTCTTATGTGTTTTTGTCCCTTAATTTGATCTTTTAGTTTTATTATTGTGATTTGTGAAACTATTACTGTTAACTCCACTTTTAGTTCTTTTTCGCTACATGTGACCGTATTTAGTTCCGTTATTTAGTGTTTCACAATACTGGATTTTAATGCCAAAAGCAACGCTGAAAAATGCTAAATGTGTATGCAAAAGTGATCGTTTCAGAATAACAAAAAGAAATAGTTGAAGGAGAAAAACACACAAAAACTACATTGAAGGATTAAAAAGAACATTTCCGCTAGTTGGTTGCCAAAAGATGACAGTAACCCTCACAAGAAAAAGTTGGTACTATTGTTTTGCATTCACGAACTTCTTTTTCGTCATCAATTGAGTTATTTTAGATGTTTAACAAATGGTCATTGATCAATACACCTTTTTTCAATTTAGATAGTCAAACATTGTAATCTTCATGAATAATGATCATAAGATACCTATAATTAATTATTGAATAGAAGAATCTTAAAGAACAATTGCAACAACTTTAATCATAGGCATTACTGGATTGAGCCAGCTTGCAAGTTACTTGGACTCCATTGGAGAGTATTCTAAATCGATTCGGTGTAAGCTGAGTGGAGCTTAAGCTACTCGAGTAGTTTGTCTAATCGAGCTTGATTATTAAATACCCAACTGGTGAGTCGTGAGGCTTACGAGCTTTGTTGAGCTTATATGTATTAGCAAATTTACCATACTATATATCAAATAATCATCGGGTAGTTTATCCGGTTGATCTCGAGTCATGTCAAGTCCAGTCATTAAGCCATTGATGTAGGTATTATTAAATGAATTTTCAATACAATATCAAGGCGAGTTCAAGAGTGTCATACCTTTTTTGAGCTCAAGAGTGTTGACACCTTTATCAAACTCGCGCTTTAAAATCTAAGTTTGATCAAGATCGACTCAAGTTTCAATGTTGAACTCGAGTAAAACTTTATGCTATCGGCTCGATTACACCCCTAGCTCCCTAGGTATGTCACATGACGGAGGGAGAAACTTGATTAATAAACATATGTGTATTTTATAATTTTGGCATATTCTATTGCAGTCTTCATATGAAGAAGTTCGTCTTAATGAGTCAGATATGGGGGATAAGACGAAATGGCTAAAAGAAGGCATGGACTGCAATTTACTATTTTGGAAAGGGAAGGTATGTGTTCTTACGAAAATGAAGATTCTAATTTTATGTCGATTTATTAAACCTTTCAAGGGTTTCTAACATTATCATCTTGAGAAATTTGCAGGTTATTGATTTTGAGCTGCCAATACAAGTTAAGGTGACCGTAGTCGAGGTTGATCCTGGTCTGAAAGGTGACACAGCTCAAGGTAATATAAATGTCACGACACCCGCAAAACAAAAACAAAAAAACTCCATTTTTGGGTCGTTTATCTCAAAATCGATTGTTTTTGTGGGCAGGTGGATCAAAACCAGCGACCGTGGAAACAGGTGCTGTTGTCAATGTCCCTTTGTTTGTAGACAGAGGTCAACAGATTATTGTTGATACCAGGACCGGGCAGTACGTGAGTCGTGTATAACTGCCTTGACAGTTTTCGTTTTCCACAGAAAAGTTTTGCTCATTCATGTCTGTGCGAGTTTCTATCGTAGCGTTAGATTCTAGAAGGGCATGTTAGTAAATTCACTGTGAAAGAGTCCCTTTATGTGTATTATATGAATCATGAATGAACTCTTCAAAGAACTCGAAAGCGGCTAATATACGAGAAACAACTTCATGGTCATTCTTCAAGCCTACTGCTCAACAATCTTGTTCATTTTAGTGTGCACCATGGTTATTGTCTTGTATGATTGTTATGTGAAACATATCGAATGCTGGGCTGTCTCTTAAATTTCGGAGGCCCTGTGCAATAACTTTAAAAGAGATCCTATAAACTTAAAATTAATATTAACATCATCAATATTAGTCTTATTTTAAAAAAAAAACTTATCAAGAGCTCCTACTTTGAGACTTAACAAGCTCTTCAATTCATTTTTTTCTATTTTATGTTAATCATACCCAGACTCGTGTTTCTCATCCAAGAAGACAAAATTTTATATAACGATTAGAAAAATGTTGAAAGAATGAAAAGATACAATTATTGAGCTTTGGATTTGTGTTGTGACTTATTGGGTTTTGGTTTCACAAACATTACACGTAAACATACCAAAAAAAAAAAATTGTGGCTCGCCTGATTATTCGAATGATTCACAAGATACGTTTCAACGCGACAAATATGTGCAAAAAGGTCCTACAAATAGTTTAAAGAAATACGTTGGCCCGATCATCATGTCCAAATTCCATTGTTTGGTGCTCTATTTTAACTTTTCATTAACATAAATACGGCTCACTATAAGAAAAACGAGTCAAAGTGGATTGTACGACACTAGCACTTGCATCAAAATTTGAGATCTTGCAACTCTTTAATTTGGTTTTTAATGTACATCGCATGAATACAAAAGATTTCCTGATGCACAAAGAATTACTCTTTAGGCATATTACTTGTCTATATCTCATCCTCATTACAATACGCTTCAATCATTAGCTCATAAGCACAAGGGACGATATCAACCTCTTCTAGACATTTTATCAAACACTTGGTATGCATTTTTCAACACCGTGTGTTCCTTAATCACTCTTTTCTTTCCAAGATTTCTTCATCTTTGATGACAATTCATAACACAACCCTTTTTAACAAACAATTATTGAGGGATCACATTTAACCTTACCCATTATCTCAAACACTTCAAATGGCTACTTTCACCTATCCTTTTTACAAAGTGAAGTGATTAGTTGAGTAAAGGTTTTGATTTTTTACTTTAGAATCATATGTTTCCATTGGTTCATTTCTCTTGCAGTAACAATGGACAAAGTATAGAAAAAGTCAAAGTATCTGAACACAAGTCATAGTTTGATAAGCTAGAGTACATTTTGTATGCAAGATTTGCTTCATCTGCCAAAACCAAACACATAAACAGACGATTCCGTCTGCTAACTCTTGCGTTTGCTAAATATATGTTATGAGAATCGAATTTAAGAGGTTGTGTTTGGTTCGACTATTCAACGCAGATGTGAAGAAGCAAGTCTTAATCTTAATGTTCCGATATATTGAATGCATGTTATGTAGAATAACATATGGTTGGCTCGATATTAAAAAAATGGTTAAACTAGTACTTTAAATAGAAATTTGTTGTTATTTCTTGATAAAAATACATCAAAGTTCAAACTCAGACTATGTTTGAGGCCAAGGGGTATATATATCCCTCTCAAACTCATCATTTTAGACACCTCAGCGTCAAATCAGCTTTTCACTTTCTATCATTTCCATTTCCATTCTAAAATTTTAATTATTCTTAACTTTCTATCAGCATAATACTCATTTACCCTATTAGTTTTAGAGAGAGAAAGAGAGAAGATGTAGAGAGCCGAGCGCGAGATGGAGCCCGTTGCGGGGAAGATTCAGCGGGGCCATCGCTGGGTGGTGTTCCCGCCGAGATGGCTAAGGTGGCCAAGCCGCCAACCCGAGCGGCTCATGTATGCCACACGATCTAATTGCTTTTAGGCATTACATTCATTTGGTCATGTTTATATTATTTTTGTCTATTTCAATTATTATGTATACTTTCTTATTTTCTTGCATGTATCTTCCCTCTGATAAAACAACAAACATGTCTTGAAGACTTGAACTGTGTTGGATAGGAAAGAGCTTCCAAAAGCTTCAACTTTTACTTTTTGAAAAAACTCTTAGAAAAATCAGAAGGCTGGGTTTGATAAGAATAACTTGAGTTTTTGTTTTTAAAGACAAGACCTAAAAGATTGAAAGCTATTTGAAATAGTTTTTAATATGAACTAAAGTTTTGGTTAAACAAAATTATTTTATAATCATTTCAATAATTATAATTTATAAACTACAACTCCTAATTGATATTAACATCATTTTTTGTTATATAAGAGATAATGCCACCATATAGCTATATACTTTGTAAATTTGTTTACATTTATGTAGTGTATTTTAATTTGTGCACATTTGGTGATCAAACTTTTGAAAATGTTTCAGTTAGATAGTTATATGACCCGATGACCGGTATAACATGTTACCATGACTAGTCAAACTTTTTTTTGTACACATTTGTGTAGTGTACTTATTCTTTTGTGCACATGGTCAAACTTTTGAAAAGTGTTTCCATTAGGTAGTTGAGTGACCTGATGTTACCGGTCATCAGGTCACCCGATTTCCTAATTGAAACATTGTACACTGCATTAATCTCTACAAACTCAAAAGTACATAGTTATTTGGTGCCATTTTTTCCTTTAAGATATTATAAGCTACAAATACAATTATTCTTTCAAAATATTTTAGCTAATTCTTAAAAGATTCAGCTACCAAAAACTCCTGTTAATTTTGCCTAGCATACCCACATCAAGGTCAAATGAGAATATTCATAGAAGCATATTAATTCATTAAATTTACATATTGATTTTTGAATTTACTTAAAATGATGATGATAGTAATTCAATATACTTCTCATCATTATTTAGTTTACCGCAAATTTAATTAATTATGAAGAATCTAAAATGAACAAACATGTCCTACATGATCTCCTAACCTCAAAACATTAAAGGATTATTGTCCACTAGTTTAAATATGTATATCAATAAACATAATTTTCTCTCTATTCCTCTAACAAAAGGATTAAGAGGTCTAAGAAAAGGCCCCCAATTCACTATACATTCATCCTTGATTCCATCCATAATCTCTCATTTCCTTAGAAAATTCACTGTTGGTTGAGGCGGCCGACCGTTGCTCTAACCCGGCCGCCTCAACACTGCCATATACGTCACCTCTTTGTATCGATTATATTGGAGACCGATATTTACATCCCTTGAATCCGTTTTGAATATTGTATATATTTGTATAAAAATATGGATAGCTTGACAAGGGCGGAAACCATAAGTTCTTCGTCATCGTCTCCTTATGATTCTGAGATCGAGGAACTTCAACGTCTAGACAGTGCACCCCCGTTTTGGAGGAGCTCAAGAAAGATCCTTTCGAAGCAGTTATCTATGTTAGAGACTCAACGTGACTTGGCATGGGAACGGAGACGTCAACAAATGCTAATGCAAGAAAGGAGGAGGGAATCCACATTTAGTATTCCGAGTGATTTATCCGACGAGGACCTAAATGAGCTCAAAGGCTGCATCGAACTTGGTTTTGGTTTCATCGAAGAGAATGGCGGACAAAGTCTAACAAACACGTTGCCTGCGCTTGATCTTTATTTCGCCGTAAACAGAATTGGAAGCCCGATGATGAGCCCGACTAGTGCAACTTCATCCGGATCAAAATTTTCCGGGTTTGGATCATCATCATCAAAATCATTAGAAGAAGGAAGATCATTATCACTTAGCAGCGAGGAGTCATGGAAGATTTGTAATGCAGGTTCTTCTAATGCCCTTCTTCATATTTAGTTTCCTAATTATCATTTGTGATAAACACGATGACAATTTCAGCCCGTTCAAGCAAACAGGTCAAACGTGTTGACAGCCAAAAGTCATAAATTTTACATATATTGAAATTTTTTTCAAAGAAATTTTTTCTAATCCACCGTTTTATGAATTTTCATTTATAAAAAATATTATGTTCTATGTTAGTTTTTTACAATGGATCCATATAATTGTTCGACTCGTTTGGCCAGTTGGGTCAAAATTGCCACCAAACACCAAACAAAAACATATCACATGCACATGGAGGGACTCAGAACCTGGGTCTTGAGGTAATCTATTGCATAATAAAAATAACATTTATAATAAAAAATTACATTTATAATATCTTTCCTTATATCTTTCAAATATCTTTCCTTATAAAACCTACAAAATAACATTTATAATAAAATTTCTATAATTTCAATTTTCAATTCCACATTTTCACTACAAATAAAAAGGCATATATTGTTGATAACGAACTCAAGTGTGTGTGTATTATATATATGGTTTGGTTTACTCAACCGGTTTTAATTAAGTTTTATAAACTTAAATTTGAATATATAAACCAAACCTAATCCTAAATATAAACTTAACAATCAGCCGAACTGATTTATGGTGCGTTTGTTTGGTGTGCTTTTAAGGTATAGAATGAGTTTGGGTTTCATAGATGTTTGTTTGAAAAATGATTACCAAATATGTGAAAATAATTACCAAAAACTCAAACTCATTCACGCTCATGAGTTTTATGATTCCTCATATTTGTTTAAAACTCATGCTTATATACCCATACCCATTTCTTAACACATCTACAAACCAAACACACCGTTATATTGATAGGTTTAGTTGAATTGTGCCCCCTAATTAATCTGAATCCGTAGTATTTGACTATTTACGTTATATTTGTAGGGGACGATCCTCAACAAGTTAAAACAAAGTTGCGGCATTGGGCTCAAGCAGTCGCTTGTTCTGTAAAGCAATGTTCGTGAAAAACAAGAAACAAGGGATACGTAAATCACATATGCGATTCGAGACAAAGAGAAATAGATGATGAAAAACTAAGACATCATCCAACAAAACACGAAAAAAAAAATAGTGCATAAGGCTCACACCAACATGGTATTTGCCGTAATTGAGAGACACCCATCTCATCGTTGGAAAAACTTTGATAACGTGAGTCGTGTGAATTTAGTTTCAAGGTGTATGTAAAATGTAGGGTCGTAAGAGATACAAAAACGACATACTAAACTATGTAATAGTTAACAAGATCGGATGCATTGCAAGGCAACGATACAAAAAAAAAAAAAGATTAATGTAAAGAAGCAATTTTGTTTTGCTATAATGTTTATCGAATTCAAAATTTCTGATGAATCTGTTTTTATCTAAACATGAAAAAAGAAATTAGGAGGTGTATCAATGTGTTTATTTTCAACGAGGTGGGACACCCGCACTTCGCTGCGGGAAAATAGAGCTTTAGACGTTCATATAATTTGCAAGTCTAGAGCCAGCGCTACTCCCACTTTGAAATTTTGGCCTAAACGTGGAGCTAGCGTTGGGCAGCTCTAAACTTTTGGTCTGGGCACGAAGCCAACGCCGCTTGCACCAACTTTGAAAATTTTCCATTCCAATTTTTGTGAATTCCTTGTGAACCAAACATGTTATCGATTTCAATTCATCCAAATTCCATTCCTTTCAGAGTTTCAGTTTTCCAGTCCTATGATATATTCCATTTCATTAAAAACATTCTGTGAGTTAAGGACTTTTCTAAAAAGAAAAAAAAAACATAAATGGACGAAAAAAAAAACATAAAAGTATGTTGTCTTTTTTATAATTAACCAAGATTATAACAACCTAAAGCATATATAGGCATCAACTATTCAAACAATGAGCGACAACATTTCTGACTTACAGCCCACATATGTAAAGTTTTGATCTAAGATACGCTTGACTAGCTTGCAGTTTAACATCAAAGCAATATACAAAAATAAGATCCATCTAAAACCATTAGTATTCCCCAGAAACCCTTGCGACTTCCGCCTGCAAAAGATATATGAGATGAGAAAACAGAAAAGAAAAAAAAAACGAGTGATCATAAAAAGTAAGAGCATTTAAGAGACGGGTACACGAAGACAGCCATCATAATCATATCATTTGTTAACTTGCAGCGTTAGATTTTTCCGAAGAAACTTTATATGAAACAAAGTGTGGGCTATTTTTAGACATCTAATGTTCAACATGAAATAAATTAAGACATCATACAATCACTAATAAACGATATTTATCTTTTACACTTTATTTTTACAAGGTATACAAAATTCTCACAACACAAGGCGGCGTTTGGTTCGTGGAATGGAATTGAAATTGGAACTTTAGTTACAATATGTTGGATGGTAAGGGATCAAAGATAGTTTTTAGTATTGGTTAATTCATATATTGGTTGGATTCTAATTCATGTACGAGTTGATAAAAATGTCAAATTCCTATAAACAAAGACTTTGATGGCAAATAACTAAAATTTAGCTCTTCATCTTTGTTATCAAAGTTCAAAACAAGCTCAATTTAAAATCCAATTCCTTTGAATTTCATTCTGCAAACAAAACACCACATAATGTATTTGAAAGTGGGATCTTTCTACTTACTTGAACAATGAAAGTTCCTGGCTAAGGAGTTGGGATGGAAGATGATGTGCCATAAAGGCATAAACTAGTTATTTTTTAATCAAACAAATTATATAAGGAAACAAGCTTTGTATTTTCTTTAATTTGATACATATATTGTTCTATACATTTATATTATTTTTTATGCAGTATAACTTAGATGTATACATAATTTAAACACAAATCCAAATGATTATAATAGAACCCAACAAAAGTTAAATTGAATTAAAAAATCATTAGCAATATGAGTCTCAAATTAAAGAGATTGAATTCTTGTTTTTGTAATATATGTATTAGTTAGAAATATGTGATATCTTGGATTTGGTTCAAGAAAATGGAGGCATTTTTTTATATGTAAATGTGAAGTTTTATAAATTTCAGAACAATTAGATGGTAATGTGTGTTGTGACAGTCTTGCTATCAGTTCAATCAAAGTAACAAATAAACATCAAGTGTGTTTATTTGCATTTTTTTGTTGAGCTCCAAGAGGTAATAAAGAACATATATGTCAACTGCTTAATTCATATAAGATACCTACACCATTTTCTAAAATTTATAAATTCACCTAACCAGGTAACTATATAACTCTTCTTAATTTTCAATCCTTCAATATGGGTAGTGCACAGAAATACACATATCTCCTGGAAAAAGCCAAAAAAAAAAAAAAATAATAATAATAATAATAAATAAAAAATCATTTTGATCCCTTTAAAGCACATTCTACCAATTTCACTATAAGAGATATAGTGATGGGTATTGATGATTCTAACACAGTTACAAAGAACCAAGAACACAAGGAAGAAGAGAATGTTTCAATTGGAGTATGAAATGGACAAGTAAAAATAAAAATTCCAGGGATAATCCCTCCCTCACTACCACAAGGTTGGAGCCTAAGATGCCTTCCCTTTTTATTCTCTTTTTCCTCAAACTAACCTCGAGCCACTTTCACCATCCCCATTTTTGTCATTTCCCCTTGATGCCCTTCTAGAATACACATGCAAAACTTCCAGAAGAGAAGATAAACAACTTTTCATATATGAAGACAAAGGAGATGCACAGAAGTTGCAAAAAGAAAACTACTACTTGCAATCACATGGAAAAGAGGCCTATATATAGGCTTACACGGAAAAATAATAAAATGCTATTTTACCTAAAGAACCCGTAAAGAGATCAATTATTCTTCTATCCAACCCAATGTGCCCCCCAATCCCTCTATCGACTCTATTCAATCAATAAACAAATCAAACTATAATATCCGACCCGTGACCCATAAGCTACCGAATTGTGACCCACTGACCCGTAAACAATACCCAAGTAACCCAACAATCACCCCCTTAATCGGTTTTTTATACCACTCGCTCATAGCAGTGTCGGTTCCTATTCGATTAGATTTGCCATTTGCTTCTCCCACTTGGGACACTCATAGTTGTAGTGACCAAAATTCATCACATTTGTAACATTTAATGTCGTTTTTATCTCGGTCACGTTCATCATCATCTCGAAACTTTTCATACCCAATACCTCTTCCTTGGCCACAGTCATTGTAACACCCCGACCCCTCCTTCAGTCTCCTCCCCTTCTAGCACGAAAATTCGCTCTCTCCATTTCCATGTTCTTTGCTGCATTAGCCGCATCTGAAATTTTTTTGTACTTCCTGTTGAATATTTGCCGATGAATTTCATATCGTAGCCCCCATACAAATTTGTCAGCCTACTACTTCGCTGTTCCAGCTGTAGCGCCCACTATATCAACGACTCGCACAAATCGCTCCATATAAGCAGTCACATCCTCGTCATTTCCCTGATGGATGCTCGAGTACTCTCTTTCGCACGCTTGGATGTCGGCCGCTGAGAAATATTGCTGGTAGAACATATCTTAGAAATCTCTTCAGGCTAAGGATTCCTAGAAACCATCACCCTCTATTTTCTTCAAAGTCTTCCACCAAGAATGAGTGTCCCCTTCCAGTTTGTAGGTAGCTAATCGTAGCTTTTGGTTCTCCGTGCATCCAGAACTTCAAAAATCTTCTCCAAGTGGGCTATCCAGTTCATGGCATCAATCGGTTTCTTTCTTTCCCCATGGAAAGAATCGGGCTTCTACTTCTGAAATTTCTCCAAAAGCTTATAAGTAGGTGGTCCCTAAGCATCTAGCGGATCCACAACCCCAGTGTTGTTATTAACCTGACACGGCTTGGGCCTCAGCAACAGCAACAACTTGGTTCAGTGCAATTAACTGAGCTGGAGTAAAGGACTCGTTCGCTTCCCTGGTAACACTATCATTGTGGGTGTTATTTCTTGAAACGCGATTTGATCTACGAAGAGGCATCTTAAGAGTTCCGAAAGAAATTGCAACCATCAACGTAAAGAACGAAAGAGTGTGGAATTAATAAACGAAATCATAACCCATGGTCTACCGAAATCTCATAAGCCAAAGTCTATTGATTACTAAGAAATGAGAAACCTGGCTCTAATACCATCTGTAACACCAGACCCCTGCTCGGTCTCCTCACCTGTTAGCACGAAAATCGACTCTCTCCATTTCCACGTTCTTTCTTGCATTAGCCGCATCTTAAATTTTTTCGTACTTCTTGTTTTGCTGACAAATTTCATATCGCGGCCCAAAGAAACTTGATGCCATGAACTAGATAACCCACTTGGAGAAGATTTTTGAAATTCTGGGATGCACGGAGAACCAGAAGGTACGATTAAGCTACCTACAAACTGGAAGGGGACGCTCATTCCTAGTGGAAGACTTTGAAATAAATAGAGGGTGATGGTTTCCTGGAATCCTTAGCCTGAAGAGATTTCATGGATATGTTCTACCCGCAGTATTTCCCAGCGGCCGACATCCAAGCGTGCGAAAGAGAGTATTCGAGTATCCATTAGGGAAATGACGAGGATGTGACTGCTTTATATGGAGCGATTTGTGCGAGTCGCCGATATAGTGGCCGCTACAGCTGGAACCGCGAAGCAGCACGCTGACAAATTCGTATGGGGGTTGCGATATGAAATTCGTCGGCAAATACTTAACAGGAAGTACGAACAAATTTCAGATGCGGCTAATGTAGCAAAGAACGTGGAAAGGGAGAGAGCGGATTTTCATGCTAATAGGGGAAGAGACCGAAGGATGGGTCGGTGTGTTACATTCATTCCGATTTGAACCTACACTGCCACAATGTTTAAAACCGTGCGATTTTTCTTGACTAGCCAACAATAAACCACCTTGAAAGTCCTTCATTTATCTTTGTTCGTTTTAAATGCTCTTCGTATGCCTTCAATCTTCCAATGGCTTCATCGAATAACATTGAATCCAACTCTGAAGCCACGATTCGACAAAAAGACATGCATCGAGTCTGATAACCTTTTCACAAAATCCACTTCTTCAAGCTCATAGCCAAGAGGCCAAGAGTCCTTGCTTTTGAGGCTAAACCGATCAACTTTGTAACAAAATCATCACCATAGTCTGTCATGCGCAAAATTTCAAGCTCCCTTTTCAGTATTGCCCCAATTCGCTATCACCCAATCCACTCCCAAATATGGTGTCTGGGAGTCCATCCCATACTTGTTTTGGGTCGATGCAACTCGCACTTGCAAAACCATGTCTTTGGATATAACTTGAAACAAGAAAGCCAGGACTTGTTTCTTTTTCTTTGGATCCGGTTCTTCCTCTAAAGCACTCGGTTCGACCGTCTCCCATATGTCATGTGCATCCATAATCGATTTAACTTTGACTGCCCACACCAGATAGTTTGTTTGTTTGGGGTCAAAAGTGGAAACTGGTATGCCATCGAACTTCCTTATTTTGCTCATATCATCGTCATTCTTATCTTCCTTTTGACAGCCCCTACCTATTCCGATCTAAGTTGTTCCGAGAGTCTCCTTCCACCGGTCCAAAAAAGCCAAGCTTCTGCCTTTTTTGTTTTGATTTACTTGCAAGCAAGCCAAACGAAAACCCACTTTATGTTTTCTGCTTCTAGATAAACTCCCTTTAACGAAACACACTTTATGTTTTCCGTACATAGAAGGATAGAACACTTCAAAGGGTGATGTGTTGGTTGAACCATGAGAAGTTAAAATTGTACCAAAATTCTGACAAAGGAATCCATAAGGACCAATTACGAGGTTGATCCACTGCAAAACATCACAAATACGTTTCCAAACAACGTTGATCAATTTCGTTTTTCCATCGGACTCCGAGTGATACGCTGAGCTCATGTGCAATTTGGTGCCTTGAAATCAGAAAATCTTCTGCCAAAAATGGCTAAAAAACATAGGGGCACGATCGTTGACTGTCGACTTAGAAACTCCGTGATGACAAATCATGAAGATATCAGCCACTGTAAGGGTGTTTCAGTAAAACAGTCAAACAATATGGCTATATTTAGACCATAGTCACATATTTCGCAGGTCGCTTCGATACGGGAACGAGGACCGGGAACGCGCTTCGCTAGGTTAGGCATATCGGGTACGGAAGAGATAGGTTCATTTCGGAATGTTGTACCTTACGATTTGGTACGCTATATCAAAACAGATTCCATGAACATATTTCAGTTGAATTCCATAAACTAATTTTGAGTTTGAGATCGGAAGGATGATATGAAATTGAACATTCTACACAAATTAATAGGAGTTAGAATGAGAATTTAATCATAAGATCATTGTCGAGAATTGTGAAAATGGTACAGTGAATCCGAAAATGAGGAGTCGAGATCAGTTCTTTTTTTCTGCCTCAGCAGCGTTCCTTCTTTGTGATTCCTTACCAATTCGTTTTTTTTTTATTTGGGTCGATCCTAAACCCGTTCCTTTAGGCGAATGGAAGGCGATTGGATCGAATTTAAAAAGCGATTTGAATCGAATTGATCATCATACCGAATTGCAATCCAACTAGTGATGGGAACAATTTCATACCACGATCGGGAATGTAGCGATCAGAACGTAGATCATGGCATGTTGAGCGAACTATATGACAATGGTTTAGACAATCTGTCTACCACCACTAAAATCGCATCAAACCCCTTAGATTTGGGCAATCTCAAAATAAAATCCAGTGTTCCCAATAGCATCGGGTATGTCCAGAAGTTGTAACAATCCTCCTTGGGCAGTCGAACTTGCCTTGTACCTTTGACACATATCACAGCCACGCACATGTTGTTTGACTCGTTCAATCATTCTCGGCCAATAAACATTTCCTGTTAAACGTCGATAAGTGCGATAATACCCTGATTAATGAAGTTCATCAAGTAAAATGGAAATGCATTAGGAATTCCTTGGAATAACTAATCGGCCTTTGTAATACAACACCTCATTGCGAGCAGAGTACCCAAGATGAGCCTCCGGTCGAGATTGACAATCACAAAGCAACTTTTGTATTTCTACATCTGCCTTATGTTCTTCAATTAACTCAGCCCCTTGTAACCACAAAGGGGTTAACAGAATTGCCATTAAGTCCCCACTGCAGCCTTACGTGACAAAGCATGTGCAGCTTGATTTTTCCGCCAGGTTTGTAATATATTTCAAAATTATAACCCAACAATTTGGCCACCCAATTATATTGATCCTGACTCGTGCTTTGTTATTGAATTAAATACTTCAACTTTTTTTTTTATCCGTATAAACCACGAATGGTGTTCTTAATAAGTATGAACGTACACCACCACCATAATCTCCCTTTCATAAGCAGATTTAGCCAGGTTGCAATCGCTTAACGGTTTGCTAGAATAAGCAATTAGTTTCTGTTGTTGCATTAGGACAGCTCCTCCTATGCCTCTGCCGGATGCATCACACTCTACTACAAGAGGAAGATTTGCCAAAAGAAGAGTCGTGACCATGACTTTCTTTAACTGATCGAAAGCTACTTGCGCCGCCTCGTGCCAAGTGAACACATCCTTCTTTGTGGCTTGGCGATGCTCCCATAATGACCGATAAACTTTTGGTAATAACCCGTGTCTCATAAGGCCCAAAAACCCACGCAACCCTTTTATTTGTATATGCACCGGTCAAGCTAACACCACTTCGATTTTCTTGGGATCCATAGCCAATCCATCACCATTGATAATATGTCCCAAGCATTCAATCGATTGCTACCCAAAAGAACTTTTTTTTTCTATTAACCACAAACTGATTATGTTTCAAAACTGTGAGTGCAACTTTTAAATCGACCAAATGTTTGTCCCAAGAAGAGCTATAAATCAAAATATTGTAAAAAAAAACCACAACTATTTTCCATAACCATGGACGAAAAGTATCATTCATAACAACTTGGAAAGCGGTCGGAGCATTTGTGAGCCCAAAAGGCATCACAAGGTACTCATAATGCCCATCATGTGTGTGAAAGTCGTCTTTTCAATACAAACCGGATGCACACGTATTTGTTGTACCCTGATTCCAAATCTAATTTGGAAAAGTAACCAAGCACCATGCAACTCATCAATGAGTTCTTCAACCACGGGAATTGGAAATTTATCAGCCACGATAGCCTTGTTAATAAGAACCCGATAATCGACACACATCCTCCAAGTTTGATCTTTTTTCCGAACAAAAATCACAGGAGTCAAAAAAGCACTTTTACTGGTTGAATCATACCAAGAGAAAGGAGTTCTTGGACCAGTGTTTCAATCTTCGTTTTCTAAACATGACGTTACCGATACGGCCATACACATATCGGGTCATGAGGGGTATTGAGGGTGATAACATGATCATGCACCCAAACTGGAGCAAGACCCATTAGGGCCTGGAAAACATCCGGAAATTGGTCTAGTACCAGGTGCAAATCCTGCCTTTATTCCGAAGTAATCTCATTTCCAAACCCCAATTCATCGGGGTGCCACAGAAGGTGTGAGCCTCTAATCCTTCTGGTGTAACCAACGATTGTTGTAGAGAATCAAGGAACCCTTGAGATACCCACGTCCCTCGGAGGAAAATCGAGACCCATGAAAATTTAATTTCATCCATGACAGATCCCAATTACGTACTACTTCCCCTAGGGTTTCAAATCAAGCCATTCCCAAAACCAAATCCAGTTCTCTATCAAAGATTAACACATCCACGGTAACTTTATATCGTCCCACTCCCACCATAATATTGAGATTAAGACGTTGTTGGTTAACTATTAGCTTATGACATCCCCCAATTTGATAGTAATACCAAAACACAAAGAGCTAAAGAGGTTACCAAATGTCAAGAGGTGAAATTATGGGTTGTCCCACTATCGACTAAAATAATGATTGGAATGTCCCAAATCGCACCCTCGAACTTCATCACTTTACCTCCCAGAGTGACCCCAGTTGAGACTCCAAAGTACCCTAAGTACCCTAAGGCAGCATACATTCCCCTTGGATCTAGCTCCTCTCTGGAAACTGGTGTGTTCGTTGGGAGTCTCTAGACGGCAAATTTCGCCCGTATCACGATCGTCCTGTCATCTTCCAATGATAACACGATATATATACCCTCTACCCTCTGGACACTTGTGAGCCGGTCCATATTGCTGCCCACAACGAAAACACAGACCCTTCTTGCGTCGTTCTTCCCATTCTGTTCGGGTGAAAGAACAATAACCCCGATCCTTTTGGTTATCCATCAATGCCTCTAAAGACAAAGACCTTGAGACACGAGAAATCGAATAGGGATTAGACGTGAACGAACAGTATAAGGAGACTTTGTATGCAACTGGGCTTTTACCACCATCCCCACAGCCCAAAGGGACCGACGAAAGTCCCCTTGATGCACTGGGCGTCTGGGCACCCCAAATAAAATGTGAAACGTGTTTGTGATAAAATTACCATATGACGGATGTAGCATCTCCTCCACATCCTTCTCCAAATACATGGCGTTCAGACGTGATTGAGGGTGGTGCAAACGAACCCACTATTTGACCTCATGTCGGCCCCAAACTACACCAACACAACGGGTAACTAAGGAGAGAAGATATTCAAAATCGTCAATATAGTCATAGATGAAAGAGAACTATATAATTGTGGCAAGTTTAATTGAATCGGTAACCCATTGAACCATTGTAATAATTCGACCTGCAATTGTTCCCAAGTGAGAGCGTCGCAAACCTGTTTGACAATGGTAAACTAGTGTTGTGCAACTCCCGTCATGCTTAATTGAGCCAAACGAATATGTAAATTAAAAGAACTGTTGATGACGACGTACCTTTCTGAATCCAGCCCTGAGGATCAAATCCATGAAATTTTGGTAGCCTGACTTTCTTCACCGCCCAAGGCAACCCGTCAGAGGACTTGGAAGGAATTTGACCGCCACCACCAGACCCCACACCAGAATCCGAATATTGATCGCCTAAGGCGGACACCCTCCCCCCCCCCCTAACTCCCACGCAGAATTCTAAAACTGTTGTTTCATCCAACCCAACATTACCTTGCGGAACTCACCAGATTCCACACGGTCCATCTCCAAATCTTTGAGAGTCGATTTGATGTCAGCAACATCAGATTGAAGTTGGTGGATGTGCTCTTCATGTTGCTCAAACCGAGATTAAATAGAACAAGTTTCCATCAAAATGGAGAAGAAAAGCATGGCAGGTCGTACCAATGATGGGTAATTGATGATTCTAACACAGTTACAAAGAACCAAGATTATAAGGAAGAAGAGAATGATTTATATACACATGCAATAGATTAGGTTAGTTTGCATTGGGCCTAATTAAATCCTAATTCATATCATACAGGAACCATAGTTCTGCTTTTATTTAGGAGGGAACAATGGAAGTGAGAGACAATAAGTGAACTAGTATTTCCCTAGGTTATTTGTTGGATTGCCTAATATTTTCTTTTGACTAAAGTTGATTGGAGGGCTCCAAAAAGATCAAGAGCAGATGACAACGAAGCTATAATCTAGTTCCGAGAACGCTAGTACACCACAATTGTGTGTTTTGCCAAGGGATCAAAAACTGATAATCGACACCATAAAGGTATAGACATCTAATCGCAGCACGCACACACACGTGTTAAGAGTGTGGAATCTGTAACCCCAAGATCATCTTAATGCAAATTTTAAATAAAGAAAAACTTTCATTCCATTCAATTCACAGCTCATGAAAGAATATAGAAGAAGTGATACCTCAAATGCTGACTTCAGATGATCAAGTTCTTTGTCGAGATCATTGATAGCCAAATTATAGGCCTGCATTGGTGAAGACTGGCTAGTTGTGTGAACCTGTCAAGATTTTTTTTAAAAAAAACTCTTAAATCAAATTCCTACAGCTTCTTAATTGATTTTCTACAACTTTTGCATCCCAATAGATTGCCAATTGACACCCTAATATCTAAAGAACATAATTTCCTAGAATACTAACCCGAACAATAATTTTGTATTGAAGAGGGTGAGGAAGCTTGTAACCAGCAAAGAGAACATTCCCATCCCTATGCAATTGCCTGTTCATATAATACAAAATTTATATAGGAGTTAATCAGGATTTAAGTACGTTAAGTGGACTGACATGTAATGATTTAGAAGATTGCTTACATGCGAACAATGTTTCCTATAGTGTGATCTTCTCTCTCAATAGTGAATGAAGCCGCATTTATGATCTTAGTGTCCCTTTCATATGAAACCCTAGTAATTCATTCATTTATCAAAGAAAACGCAGTGAGCATGACAAGAGGATGATCATTGTAATATTTCATTTATATACAAAAACTTGGGAAAAATAACAATGTGAAAATTTACTTCTTTGTTCCCTCAGGGACCACGAATCGCTCGTAACGATCTGGGGCATTCATGGTTCTCTCCCCTATGGAAACAGACAAGAAAAAAGATGATAATCAATTTATAAAATTCCAAAAATATATATGTAAGAATGGGCAACATGTTTATTAATGTAAGAAGTTCCAGCTCCTTAGTTCTAACAAAATTAATTTTAATTTATGGTGCCAACTGCAAACTTGGTGCGGAGTTCCTTGTATATTCAACACCAATGTTACTATTATATCCATATTCATCAGAAAGCATTATTCAGTTGGCAAAATTAATCCAAAAACTATATAGTTCATATCACTTTTAAAGGTATGCCATTTAATTTAGCCCCTTCCTTCGAATCAAAAAACACTGACTAGTAAAACTTCAAACTTCCAATTACATTCTTCCTTGTAAAAATAAAAAGAGGTTCTCATTTATCTGGGTTAACAAATCAAACAACAAACTGAAGCTAGTACATGTTAACTTAACAAATAAAATTGAAAAAAGAAGTTATTACCTCAAATCACAACCGAAGAATGTGATGCAATTAGGAACAACTAAAACCTGTAAGCAGAAACGAAAACGAATTGATACTATTTCAATGAAGATCAGACATATAAAGGGGTAAATGAACACTGCTGTTGTGAACATGGAGAAAGGCATTTGTGGACTTAAATACTAGAGGGAGTGTTTTTTTGAAAATATTTACAAAACATACTGGTTTTAAACATCTTTAACAAAACATAGTATTTTTTAAATACTTTTTTTCTTTTCTAATATTCAAGACCAAAATCCTTTTCCGTCCACTTTTGTCTTTAATTTTACAATTACAAACTTGCTTCTTATTCTGCTTTTTCAATATTAACATTTAACAACCAAAAAAACCAATTATCTCTGTTTCTTCCCTATCCATAGACAACATTGTTTTTCTTTCACTATTTTCAAACCCCAAAAATAGTACAAAATTTGCAAAAATTAATAATTAAAATACATTGATCAATCTTAAATAGCATATATAAATAAAGTACTACAAGCATAATTTTAAATCAAATAAAGTACTACAAGCAAAATCAACCCAAAAAAAGTAATTTAATAACCCAAAACAAGCGAAGTAAACATAAATAGCAAACAACAACCCTATGGAACCATCCTTAACCGTTCTATCATGCAAATTTTCTCTTCCTGACTCAATGTAAGAAATAATCGTCCTACAATCACATCCTTACCAATCACATGAACAGCTTTAAAACTGTTGCTCATATCGATACCCGGTATAGCTCTCATCTCTTCAATTACAAGTTACACCATAAACCCAAGTTCAATAACAACTTACATAGAGATACCGTGTTCAATTACAACGATAACAATATCAGGTAAAACTTACATAGCAATACCAAGTAAAACCAAGCTTAATTACAACTTACATAGCAATACCAACTTCAAATACACAGCAAAAACCATTTTTAACCCTCTGATTTTATGGCATACCATTTTAACAAGTTCAGACAAGCTAATGAAGCTATACAACAATCAAGTAAAATAATCATGACTCAACTAAAAAATCAACAACAAACAACAATCAAAAAATCAGATTTAAACAGTAGAAAAATTGATATTCAATAAACAAAATCAGAGAATCACAACAATTGACAAAAAAAAAAAAAAACAAATTACAACCAAACAACAAATAGCATCTCTGGATATAATGAGAGAGAAATGAAGAGTACGCTGGTCAAATGGAGAGAGGGGGGTCGCAGGTCGTAAATGGCGGGAAGAGACGAGAGAAAGAGATGGTACCTGGGTCAGACGAAGTCGGACGAGGAAGACGAGACTTCTCGATGGCTAATAGGGTTCAAGAAACATCCGGTGGATACATAAAAGGGGTTATTGAACGAGTTTTTTACTAAAGCCTTGTATTTTAAATATTTATTTCCCGCGATAGTTTTAATTTTATTTACTAAAAGATACTAATTTTGATTTGAAGCCTAATTAAAGCATGGTGGTTTCCAAACCTTTTTTTATTCAAAATTTATATCCAGGTGGTCTTCTTATTCTTTAGAATTATTTCTTTTACTCACTTCTATTTTCAAAAAAAGAATTTTTTTTTAAAAAAAAATCCTTTTTATCAAATTGATTCTTTTTCTACTCACTTCAAACTAAATTCTAAAAAAAATCAAAAGTTTAATTTTAACAAACTAAATTAACTTGAAATATTTTTCAACTAATCGATCAAAATAATGAAAAATTAAAAACCATACATTAGGTTCATATTAGAAAACTTATTTATCAATGCAAATAAAATTATATAGTCATACATAATTATTTAAATTACTTTTTTTTTTTAAAAGTGTTGTTTTAATTGTTTTAAAGTTAGTATATAATGTTTGGTTTTATGTCAAATTTTATTGATGTCAAATTTTTTTAATGAAATTTAAAATGAGTAAAAAAGAAATTGCGTGAAAAAGACTTTTTGGAAAAAAGTTTGTTCTGAAAATTGTATTAAGTTAAAAAGAAAAAAGAAAAAGCATTTATAAAAAAAAAAATTTGAGTTGAAAAACAAAACTACCATATTTTAGTAAATAAAAGTAAAACCACTATGTTTTAGTGAATATTTTTCAAAAATACTATCATTTAGCTAAAAACTCGTTATTGAACTCCGCGTTGTTATAAAAATAATTTTCAAACAACCAAACACAACGGAACCAGATCAAACAGTGAAATTGAAAAACTGATATAAATTTAAGAAGCAACAAATGATACTGTTAGTTGGTTCTTATCATTGGTATTCTACATTCTACAATGCTAAAATTACAAACAATGTCTTATTAAATCGGATCGGAACCAGAATTAATTAATTAATCATAACTATAATTTGAAATTTTGTCATTGATTAATTTAATTTGTTGGTTTACGATCAAATCAAATAAATTTATAACCCTCTGTCTTTAATATATGGATTAGAGTTTGTTAACGTACAATACTAATATTGAATATTATACATGTTCAATGTTCAAAAGCGTACGTGCACAAAACGGAAATTTGGGAAATGTAACAATCTTGTTATAATGTAAATTATATATATATATTGCCGACGGAGCAGAGAGAAAAAATGCTCACGTGGCGCAATATTAGTGGTAAAAATTCCGAAAATTATGGCTTATTTGGCGCAATATGATTGGCTAAAATTCAGAAAATTATGGCTACTGATTTGACGCAATATAATTGGTTAAAAATTCCAAAAATAATGGGATTTTCCCCACTATTTTAGCTCGATGAGATTCCACATAATTATCAAGATTTTTCTACATATTTTAATGTTTCTGCAATTTAAATATGTAGATTTTCCGGAAAGAAAAAAAATGACAATAAAATTTCAAAATTTCACTGTTGGAAATCGTTGTAATTTGGTTTATCAAGTAAAAGAAAAATAACAAATCTGATTTAATCCGCTAGAAAATTTCAAATTTGCAGTGCTGGAAATGGATGCAATCTGATTTATCAAGTTAAAAAAAAAATAAGAAATCAAATTTTATCGGCTATTGTATAACTGAAATATTAAGATATGCAGAAAAACACTGGATAATATCATAATGCAGGAAAAAAGACTCAAACTTGAATAATAATTAATTCCAGCTGCATATTTATCAAGTTATCAATTCTTTATATAATTTGAAACCTGATAATTATTATATGTTTATATAACGAGTTAAATGTAACCAACTATGAGATAAAACATGTTTTATTGAAGTTACGTACTAATATATATTTATACACACACACACATACATACATGCATACACACACACACACACACACACACACACACACACACACACACACACAGAGAGTCAGTAGGCATAATCAATATTGATAAAAAAAACTGCATCAGCAGTGTCTGCGTGAAGAAAACTATACCGTTTCAAGATGAACTTCATGTATGCTAATCAACCAGATGAACAGTCGAAGACGTTTTCAACTCCCGCGGAAAAAAATTGATAGTATCTTCTTTAATATTCTTTCAATATTTTGAAAATGATGTACATATATACTATAATACGCATAGCATATATATGTTTGATACTTATGATGCTATTGTTTCTTCCTTTATTTCTGTATCAATTCAATGAACACACACAGAGGTTACGAGACACACACAACACTCCGAGACTATTTAGTCTCGGAGCCTGACATTAACATGCAAACACACAGATTCAAACACATAATCGCACACTGCACACACTCACAACTCATATCTTTCTGTTTTTAACTTTTTCAGCAGCAACATAAGGTAGAATAAATGACAATTGATACATAAAATTGATCAATAAACATCCTTGCTAATTAAGTTGCCAAAGGTCGAAGGCCATTTGACCTTCTTGCCCATTTTTACGGACAGAACTTAAGCTAAACACACCTGGACAACACACTAATACTGCACTTATTTTCTGCTTTGATCTTATTTTCCAGCAATAGAAATGTAAAGATTAATGACAATTAATACTTGCATTTGAATCAACAAACCACTTAGAAATCAATTAAAGGTTAGGCCGAAGGCCAATTGGGCTTATTGGCCAGCCATTTCTCGACAAAAACGAAAGCTAATATACACATATGTAATTCACGCACAACACAAAGACTTAAACATTCTGTCTTTTATCTGATTCAAGCAGCAAAATCAAATAAATAAAGGGCGATTTAGACACACAAATGGTCAACAAACACTCCAAGATAATTATGAATTCCAGATTGGCCACAAGCAATGATTATAATGATGGAAAATACTTGAGAAAAACATTTAACAAAATAGCAAGGTCAACTGGCAAACCTTTAAAGAAAATTAAATTGAAACTAAAAACATGGTATACGAGTAGTTGAGTAATACAAGTTATATAATTTTGTTCATGTAGTAAGTGTCTTTCTTGTATTTGAATTGCATTGTTTTTTTTATGTTTTAAATTAGTTTGATGTATATTTTTAATTTTTAAACATAGAAAGGATATTTCATAACGATATGTTGACCTTTATCGAACAAAATATAACAGTTTCAATAAAATATAATGTAAGGATTAAAATGATTAAAAATAATAAAATTAAGAGACCAAAATTATATAACATGAAAATATAATGATTTTTTCAATATTAACAATGATATTTACGATAGATGAAACTAAGTTTAGATATAGCAAGTATAATATGAAATATATTTGATGTTGTATTAAAACTATTACTGGAATGTAAATAAAATAAACTGACAATAATGGAGATTATAAAATTTTAAACAAACAAACCTCAAATATAATTGCGTGTAGTAATTTTCATGATAAAGTTAAATATTTTTTTCTTAACAAACAATGTATAAGAGAATATATGTATAGTCTTTCAAAATTAAATATTTTTTTTGTGTAATTGTTTAATTAAAAAAGGATTAATTTTGAAATAAATCACCCGGACACCGCACGGGTATTCAACTAGTTGCTTTTGTCTAAGCATCTGGATCTTTTTATCCCTATTAGGTTTTGGAATTTACGTTTTTAATCTTAACGTGTGTTTGACTTGCGAAATAAAATTTAAGTTTTCATTCATTAGTATGTTGGTATGATGATTGATGACGACTTAGGGTGCGTTTGGTTCGCGGCTTTCCTGGGATTCACTGGGATTTGCATTTAAAATCATTTGTTTGGTTCGCAGATTTCTGGAAGGATTTAAAATCCTAAGATTTCTTACATCCCTCCATTCTTTGTTATTTAAAATCCTAGCCTCCCCCTAGGATTTTAAATCTCAGTTACCTTGCATTTTTCAGATTAGCAAATTTTTCTATAAGATAATGCAAATTTTTTGACAAAATCCTGACAAATGTAAATCCTGCATAGTACAAATCCTTTGACAAAACGCAAATTCCAGAGAAAAAAATCTGCGAACCAAACGCCCCTTAAAGGTGTGAGTTTTGAATTATTAAAATTTAAGGTATAATGTAAACAGCTAGAAATAATGAATTCTTTTATCCATGGATTAGGTTATGAACCCACGTATTACGTGGATAATTTTTAATAAATGACTATTTACATAAAATGTATGTAAATTTAAAACTAAACCAATATAAATATTAATCTATATATATAATTTGAAATTTCAATTTTACATGATAAAAAATGTTATATATATATATATATATATATATATATATATATATATATATATATATATATATATATATATATATATATATATATATATATATATATATATTAGTTTTTCTAATCTGTATTTAGTCGTTTTGAATAAAAGAATTCCAGATACATTTAGTTCGTGATATATTAATCTTTAATATGTTTTTGGATATATGAATTTCAATTTTAAATATTTAAATATATAAATTAACTTTTAAAAAATTAAAAAAAAAAAGATTTTCGGATAACCCGATATCCAAATCCGAAATTCAGATTCGAATAGAAAAAATCAATATCCGAAATTTCGGATATTCGATTTTGAATACCTCTACTAATCAACAGTAGTGTTATCAATACTAGTACCATCGATGCATGTATTTTCAACATCAATACCATCAACACCTTTGTTTTCAATATTAGTATCATTTATATTAACATCATTAACATTGATATTGTCAAATTAGTACAACCAACACATTTGTCGTCAGTATATATTATTATCATGGATATATATTAACATTAGCTTCGTTAGTAGTAATCAATATTTTCATCATGAAGAGAACTTAATTGTGGCTTTTTTTGAAAAAACTTATCTAAAGCCCCACTTTGTGATCTAATAGTTATTCAATCCTCCTTTTCTTTTTACGTTTTTCATATCCAGAAACAATTTTTCTCAATTTAGGAGCCATAATTCATAAAGATTAAAAAAGCAAGAGAATAATAAAAATATGGCAATAGAACTTGATGAAGGTTGTATGATCTACTCGCAAAGGTGATCAAGAGAAATAACCAAGATTTGGTACGATCTCAGTGAAATAAGCAGCTTGTGTATACCTCAATCTGGTGAAATAATAAAGTCTAATCTCACATCACTGAAAACATAATTTTATTCAATATTTAGAATAAAATAAATGACCAAATGATTACTACATAGTAGCTGATGATAAAAATTAACTCTAACCATCCATTCGGACCATTTGGTAACAAATGACACATTACCAATCTAAAATCAATTGCACCATGAAACTCTAGCAATCCAACTTTAATTGAATCTGTTCATTGGTGCTATTCAGAGAAGCAATTGAAGAATACAATTGATTGTTACAATATAAGAAGAATAAAAGAGCTTTTTTTTTCAGTTCAATAAAGATTACCAATTACATATTTGAGATATCTATCTACATACCTGTGAGTGATTTGAACGTTGCCGAGAATTTGGCAGTTCCATCTTTTGCTGTTATGGTAAAGGCTGCAATTTTGTAGTCATCGGCCATGCACGACCCTTAGAAACCCACGCCATCGCCATAGGCGGACCTATGTGGGAATGGGGGTAGCCCGTGCAACGGGTCCTCTCCTAAATAACCTTGTTCTGTAGTGAAAAAAAATTTTTAAAATTTTATACGTGCAACGAGTGAATTTTTATGTGTGCAACTTATAGTATTCAAAAAATAAATAAATTATGTGTGCAATCTTATTAAAAGAATTTTAATACCTCAAAAAAAGTGATTGCCTAAATAACAAAATAAATAACTAGTACAATAAATCAACAACATCCAATTATATTTCAAAAATTAAAACCTATATTAATTTTTAAACCCATTAACCCAATATTCTTTTTAAATCCAATATCAATAATAATTTTACTTTAAAAGTCCAATTACTTTTCCTAATCTTTTATCATAATGCATTCCCGTATTCTACTATTACTTGAATATTTGATCCTTGTTGCTTGAAATTACTGTTTAATTGTGAATTTGCGATTTGTGTTGAACAAAGTTTAAGTTTTTTAGTTTTTAATTTCTTTGATTGAAAGTTTAAAGTGTGTGTAATTATTAACTTCTATGATGTCTAATTGAAACTAGTTGAATACTCGTGCGGTGCTCGGGTGATTTATTTCAAAATTAATCCTTTTTTAATTAAACAATTACACAAAAAAAATATTTAATTTTGAAAGACTATACATATATTCTCTTATACATTGTTTGTAAAGAAAAAATAATACTTAACTTTATCATGAAAATTACTACACGCAATTATATTTGAGGTTTGTTTGTTTAAAATTTTATAATCTCCATTATTGTCAGTTTTATTGGTATAAGAAATTATAAGTTTTCTATTTTAACTTTTTTTTTTAATTAATTTATGTTGGAAAATCTAAACATATTGTTAAGTTTGCTTTATTTATTATATATTCTAATAAAAATGCATTATAATCACACATATATTTTGGTTGTCAGTTTATTTTATTTACATTTCAGTAATAGTTTTAATACAACATCAAATATATTTCATATTGTACTTGCTATATCTAAAGTTAGTTTCATCTATCGTAAATATCAGTGTTAATAAAAATCATTATATTTTCATGTTATATAATTTTGGTCTCTTAATATTATTATTTTTAATCATTTTAATCCTTACATTATATTTTATTGAAACTGTTATATTTTGTTCGGTAAAAGTCAACATATCGTTATGATATATCCTTTCTATGTTTAAAATTAAAAATATACATCAAACTAATTTAAAACATAAAAAAAACAATGCAATTCAAATACAAGAAAGACACTTATTACATGAACAAAATTATGTAACTTGTATTACTCAACTACTCGTATATCATGTTTTTAGTTTCAATTTAATTTTCTTTAAAGGTTTGCCAAGTTGTTGACCTTGCTATTTTGTTAAATGTTTTTCTCAAGTATTTTCCATCATTATAATCGTTGCTTGTGGCCAATCTGGAATTCATAATTATCTTGCAGTGTTTGTTGACCATTTGTGTGTCTAAATCGCCCTTTATTTATTTGATTTTGTTGCTTGAATTAGATAAAAGACAGAATGTTTAAGTCTTTGTGTTGTGCGTGAATCACATATGTGTATGTTAACTTTCGTTTTTGTCGAGAAATGGCTGGCCAATAAGCCATTGGCCTTCGGCCTAACCTTTAATTGATTAATAAGTGGTTTGTTGATTCAAATGCAAGTATTAATTGTCATTAACCTTTACATTTCTATTGCTGGAAAATAAGATCAAAACAGAAAATAAGTGCAGTATTAGTGTGTTTAGCTTAAGTTCTGTCCGTAAAAATGGGCAAGAAGGTCAAATGGGCAAGAACCTTTGGCAACTTAATTAGCAAGGATGTTTATTGATCAATTTATGCATCAATCGCCATTTATCCTACCTTATGTTGCTGCTGAAAAAGTTAATAACAGAAAGATATGAGTTGTGAGTGCGTGCAGTGTGCGATTATGTTTTTGAATATGTGTATTTGCATGTTAATGTCAGGCTCCAAGACTATTTAGTCTCGGAGTGTTGTGTGTGTCTCGTAACATCTGTGTGTGTTCATTGAATTGATATGGAAGGAATAAACAACAGCATCATAAGTATCAAACATATATATGTTATGTGTATTATAGTATATATGTACATCATTTTCAAAATATTGAAAGAATATTAAAGAAGATACTATCAATTTTTTCTGCAGGAGTTGAAAACGTCTTCGACTCTTAATCTCGTTGATTAGCATACGTGAAGTTCATCTTGAAACGGTATACTTTTCTTCACGCAGACACTGCTGATGCAGTTTTTTTTATCAATATAGATCATGCCTACTGACTCTGTGTGTGTGTGTGTGTATGTATGTACGTATGTATGTATGTATGTATGTATGTATGTATGTATGTATGTATGTATGTATGTATGTATGTATGTATGTATGTATGTATGTATGTATGTATGTGTGTGTATAAATATATATTAGTGCGTAACTTCAATAAAAACATGTTTTATCTCATAGTTGGTTACATTTAACTCGTTATATAAACATATAATAATTATCAGGTTTCAAATTATATAAAGAATTGATAACTTGATAAATATGCAGCTGGGAATATCTATTATTCAAGTTTGAGTCTTTTTTCCTGCATTATGATATTATCCAGTGTTTTTCTACATATCTTAATATTTCAGTTATACAATAGCCGATTAAATTTGATTTCTTATTCTTATTTAACTTGATAAATCAGATTGCATCTATTTCCAGCAGTGCAAATTTGAAATTTTCTAGCAGATTAAATCAGATTTGTTATTTTTATTTTACTTGATAAACCAAATTACAACGATTTCCAACAGTGAAAAATTTAAATTTTATTGTCATTTTTATTTCTTTCCGGAAAATCTACATATTTTAATTGCAGAAACATTAAAATATGTAAAAAAATCTTGATAATTATGTGGAATCTCATCGAGCTAAAATAATGGGGGGAATCCCATTATTTCTGGAATTTTTAACAAATTATATTGCGTCAAATCAGTAGCCATGATTTTCTGAATTTTAACCAATTATATTGCGCCATATAAGCCATAATTTTTGGAATTTTTACCACTAATATTGCGCCACATGAGCATTTTTTCTCTCTGCTCCGTCGGCAATATATATATATATAATTTGAAAGTTCTAATTGATTTGTGATTTTGTGTTTTTAGTTTATTTAATTGTTAATTTGTAATCTTGGGTTGAGTTTAAAGTTCAAAGTGCACATAATCTAGGGTTTAAAATTTAATTGTGATTTTTCTTTTGTGTTTATAGTTTCTTTAATTGTAAATTTGTTAATTGTAGGATTAATGGTTAAATTTTTCAAAAGAAAGTTAAAGGAAAGTGGTAGTAACGACGGTCCAATTTCAAAAGTTAGTAGATTCGACCCAACTAAAATATTCTTGTGTTGACCCTACCCAACTAAATTATTATTTTAAAATTTTAAACCGTGAATGCGACAAAAATTTGTGTAACGAGTCGCAATCATTCTGTCAACATCCGCTCTTCTCTAGCGGTATGTTCTGTGTGTGCGTAACTGCGTATGATGGTAAAGATGAACCCATTTTGCATTTGATTAAGTTGAATTGGGCTTCAAAGTTGGGTCATTAAATAACATACATGTACTACATAATACTAGCAAAAACTGAAGGCCCAATCTATTTTGGTGGCCTGTGCAGTGAACTACGCTGCACAGAGTAATAGCCGTCCCTGTTTGTGGTTATTTTGTAGCCGAATTTTGAATTGAACTTTATTTTTCGTACATTTGAATCTAGTAGTTTTGATTGACAAAAATTATATCTTAATGCTGGTGAACTCAAAGAATTCAATTTCAACAATAGTAATAACTAACCCTGTAATTATACTCGATGGAACCAAGTTTCACAGCACAAAAAGAAACACGTAGATGTCTAGATGAACGATTGATTACAACATCCAAAACAACAATACATCGGTACAAAACAAGTAAACAACAAACGAAACATCAAATTATTAAATCCAAACACACATCATATATTGCCGATTATAGATCCCAATTAGAGGTTCAAAGTAACAAAACCAGCATGACCACAATACTCGATGAAAGCATGCCATGCATTTTTACATCAACAGCGGTATCAGATGTTTTGCCATTAACCAGAACTTCTTTAGATCCTGTTAAGACATCAATTATTACATTTTTCCTAATTTGTTATAAGCAACACTTTAAAAGCATGCATGGAGAGTTCAAACCTGCTTCAAACGAGCTCGTTGGGGAAGGTCCGTTTGAGAATCCTTCGTCCGAATTTTCAGGAGATTTTGCAGGAGCCATCACTGGTGTTCTATTGCCACCTGAATTCGTAAAAAGAAAACCTTACATGTAATCTAGAATCAATAATAATTTAAGTATAATATCAAAACCAATAATATATTTTTGTCAATTAAAATGTTTAACAACATATGTCAAAACTTTATAGTCTAATAACAGACCATCGAGCCAAAAACATAAAAGGAGTTGTAATTTGATTATAATTTGTTGGATAAGTTATTAATAAATACTATTTTCAGTGATACGCTTCCTAACATTGAAATTTACTTCAAGTATGTTTTATTTTTTATGAAATTTACTATAAACATCAAGCGGACATGAGAACAGAATATCATGTTTTATACCATCACACCGGCTAACAGGTGGAGTTTTCACGTTACAAGCACCCGGAAGTGCCAACGCGATGGATTTATTAATACTTATTCCTAATGCCGCCAGACCACTACCATCAAGAGCGGTGCAAAGACACATAGGCTGTGACTTAACAACGTTAGCTAGCGATGAACAACAAGAAGAAGATGGCGTTTTGGAACTTCCCGTAACATAGTTTAGGCAAGAAGCCATTCCGATGAGCACGTTGGTGCACCCGGATTGAGCCATCGAACCATTGCATAGTAGAATTAGCACCAAAAATGCTAACCCTAGATTACGACTTGAACCCATTTCAAAATGTGTTTGAAATGGTTTTAGATTTACTTGTTTTCATCAATATTCAATCATATTTAAAGGGCAAAAGCTTTGTCCATTTGGTTTGTGATCATAATAATTTAATCTACTAGCCGACAACTTGACATTTTAGCAGCCAAAAATAAGATATTTTTCTGCAAGTACGTCTTTTAATTTGTGCAACATAAAATTAACAATTTTCATTTTCTTGGGAAATTTAAAGAAGTAATGTAGCTGATTGCTTTAGAGTTAATAGAACCACTGCAAGATTATTTTATAATAAGATAACACCTAAATGTTTTCATTAAAATTTGAGTATATTATAATCAAAAGTTAATACTTATATCAGTTTTTCGATAATTTCCGGTTATAATCAAATTATTTTATTTCCATCTACAACTTCTAGTCGAATTGAATTTTTTTTCTTTTTAATTCTGACCTACATTCAATCATAATGGACAGTTATGCATTGTTAATTAGATTTTTGTTTTAAACTTATATACCCAAAAATTCGTAGTATTTTGTATTTCAATTATCTTATCTTTTATTTTTGTCATGTCAAAAATAGTTAACCATTATTATATAAATGTATTGTTGACGGAGCAGAGATAAAAAAAAAATATGACTTGTCATCATCTTGACTGTTGAAATTAAGTCAACTTTTAATATCAACCACCTAAAATTTTAAATGTGTTAAAGAAACCTTACGTTTGGGGGTTCGATCAACTCCCATTGTAGATTCAAAAGTATAATTAAATGAGTACGTGTGTTCTTGATTGCTTTTTTTATTTTTGATTTTTGGTTATCTAATTTTAACCTTTGCATAAATAACTTGACAATAATATCATCAAATATAATATTTTATTTTTTATTTAAATAATATAAGTTAGTATATCATTAAAATGTTACCAAAAAAAATTGTTGTTTGTTATTCAATTTTGAAACGTTTCAATTAACTAAATATTTCATTCTTTAGTTTAATCACAAAAAGTAAATATTAATAAATAATAACTTAGTTTTGGTAGGGTTGTGTTTGAAATTTAAACATTTTTATGATTTAAATAATTAATTTTAAATACACTACTTAAATATATATGTTTGACTAATTATGAAAAATCATGTAAAAACTGATGAAATTAATTTCAGGTTGGAGGACTTTTATGGAAATGTTTTTAATAAAGAGATTTAATTAAAAAAATATCAAAAGTACGTTAGTTCTTGTATAATTTTTAGTTATATCACTAAAAATGTTAATATGTTATTTATTCACTTTATGATTATTAATTTAAATATTTAGTATTTATTTTTACTAAATCAAAATAAAGTTTATTATTATTATTTCACCAAATGAAAGAAATCGTAACAATAACTAATATGTAATATAATTACATGATAATAAATACACATCTAAGTGATAACTTTATCTTTTTAACTACAGACACAGATATGTAATAACTATAGTATGTTTTTTTAAAATAAATAATAAAAAAGTATTAAATTATAAAATGGAGCAATCCAAACTTTAATATTAGTCGTTAAATTATAATTTTTAATTAATACAGTGAATAGCTATTTTTCTTAAACATTTTTAAATGTTATTAACTTTTGAGACCATGACAAATGCAACTTAGCAATGATTAAAATATTATTTCAAAACTTTTAATTGTTAAATTTGATTAAATTAATTAAATTAAGAAACTAGAACTCTATTGTTTTCACCGGAGAACAGATATGATTAATACCAGTTGTCGGATCATGGGTTCACAATTAAAAAAATTTAAATTGAAAAATATACAAACATACATTATATTATTATAAAGAGCCATAAAAAATTATAAAATTTTCAAACAGAACAACAAGGTTAACAAATGGGTAAAATGTTGGGTTTACGGTCAAAAAAACAATTATCAAACAATTTCATAAGTAACGGAAGCAGATTAAGTATATAAACAATCTATATAAAACTCAAACAATATCTAAAGCTAATTAGACAATAAGGAAAACAATAACATAAAGAAAACAAGATGAATAAGAATTCATTCCTTGGTGGCTCCTAATGAAGATCCCACTGAAGCCTTGACACATTGCAAACCACCAAGTAGGTGATCTCTAAATGTATCACACACAAGGATAAGTACTAGTTTATAAAAGAATACTAGTGTAACACCTTACACACTTTTTGACAAATAACATTTTCATACAAACACCTCATTAAATTCCTGATACACTATCAATCCACAAGTCCAAAAGTACATAATGTAACATCCTAAAATTTTATTATTGTAATTTGAGGGTATTTAGCTTAAATTTTGTAATTAATATAATTAAGTTGGATAAATTATAAAAGTTATTTATCCAGAAATTTAAATGTTGGTGATAATGAATTAAGATTGGAAACTTTATTTAATGAAATCAGATAAGTGGAGGGACCACTTATGTCAATAGCCGATAGTTTTGAATAAAAAGACTTTTAAAGTCTTTCAAATTGCCATTTTCACCTCTTCAAGCTCTCAAATTCTCTTTCTCTCTCTAAATTCTGCTGGAAATCGAAAATTAAAAGGAGAATTTGTGGATCACTATGATAACTTAATGAGAATCAAGTGGATTAAAGGTAAGAAAGTTATACCTAAGTCTTGGGTTTTATTTTAATAGTTGAAAATACCAATTTCGGATTTATAAATCTGAATATCGATGTTGCGTGTATATTAAATCAAATGGAAATCATCAATTGAAGTTCCCTGAAGGTTTAGTAACAAGAATCGTCCTTTGATTCATCCAAAAAGGTGAGAAAATCTGAGTTTTTATGAGTTTGGTGTTCTTAAGAAAAATTATCTATTTTGGACAAATCTGGACAGATTATCACGTTATTGATAGGGAAAAGGACTAGAAACACTCAATATATGATAATATATCAAATGTATGGATTGCATGTTGTTAAATTTGAGTTTTGACCTGGAAATGCATGCTTGAAGGCCGAAATTATGAACAAAATCGTGAAACCACGATTAAGTTCGTGACCTGCCTCATAAGTTCGTGACCCATCACCTAAGTTCTTGGCCAACTAAATTCGTTCACGTAAGTTCGTGACCTGCCACATAAGTTCGTGACCTGCAACATAAGTTCTTGAGGACCCTCATAAGTTCTTGAGGACCATCATTAGTTCTTGAGGCCATGAATTTATGAGAATAAGTTCATGAGGCATGAAATTGCTCATGAGGTATGATTCTGTAGGTCCCAAAAGGTTTCTCTAGTATGTTGCTCTAAGCTGTAGAGGTGGGGGGGGGGGTGAATACATCTATTTAATATTCAACACACTTTTCTTAATGTTTGTGTATATTATCAACAAGTGTTAATTACAAACAAGCCTAAACTGCGGAATGGTTCAAGCTAAGTTGACAGAAATAACAGATGTTTAACTAATCTAAGACACACTCATACTAGACACAATGGATACACTCACTAAGATGAACTCACTGTTTACAAGAGAGACAGATGGACAACTTGAATAAGAACATCTTGGACACACGTTACTGTTTATTCAAGCAGACTTGCATGCATGAATACACACTTCTTTGCACGTTCTGAATTTCACACTCTTCGTTGTCTCACATTCCTTAGAAACTTCCTTTTATACTCTCACTGAGAATCTTAGTGAAGCTTCCACATTGGACATAGAGATAGTGGGATGTCTTTCCAAAAAGACAAAACAACTTTTTGCACGTTCTGACAAAGCAGAATTGTCTTTACATTGCTGAATCTTTGTCTTTTCCTTTTTGTCTCTATTGTAGAAGGCTTTAACTAAAAGAGGAATGTCAACTTAAAACCTTTCATCTTCTGTTATGGCCATTTTGATATAAGAAATGGTCTGTCACCCATTTCAAATACCCACTTTGTCTTAATGTAACAGAACATCGTAGACAGTCTTTGCAGCTTCTGTTTTTCCACTTTGTCTTCGACTTTTTAAACTGATCTTGTAGTCCAAAACAATACATGAGGACATGGAAACATATTCCATAAAGTGTTTAGCCTGTTCACAAAGAACTGGTTCTGTTCACAAAGAACTGGTTTTGTCCAAACTGCTCAACAGGATAGAGCATCGTAGACAGTTTATGTCCAGCCTGTTCAAGAGAGTAGAACAGCTTGGACAATCTGCCTTAGTTTCAACATATGCAATAGGGTAAACAGCTTTGACTAATAATGCAAATCACTTATCAGGTTTCAATAAGGCATTAACCGTCCTTAAATTATACCTTCAAGTGCATCAAACATGTTTGATTAATAATCTCCCCCTAAGATGTATAACAGGTTTGACTGAGGCCTTTTTGTGCCTAACAATCTCCCCCTATTTCCAATAATCAGTCTAAGCTGATTCTATCAATAATCACTATATATTTTTACAATACACTTTGCTGAAATGAAATTACAACATTGAAGTAAAGTAAAAGATCAGTTTATATATACACTGATATTGATTGCAAACAACACATGTTTTTACAGAAGTACAACTAATGTACTAAAGTAGATTACAACTGATGTAATAAGAAAATTACAACTAATGTAATGAAGTACAACATATGTACAAGGAAAAATTTCAACAACTTTGGACTGTTGATGGTGGGAGCAGGTAATGGCAATCCTGTGCAACTTATGGACAGCTTCCATTCTTCATCTACTCAGCAGTAGATGGACTTTTAAGAAGTTGTGGTCTTTCTTCGAACATTTGTTTAAAATACTCTCTGGTTTCTTCAATTTCCTCCATTTCATTACATAGGAACATGAAGTTAGGATGTTGAAGCTCTGCTCTCTCATGGAACCCTTTGAGCTGTTCCCAGATAGCTGCTCTCCATCTTGAAGATTATTTGAAGAAGTTGGCAAGTCTGAAAGCTATGAGCTGCTTAAGGCCAACCTTATGCAGATCAGATGCTCTCTAGAAACACATTTTCTTTGTTAGGGGATCTACAAAAAATACCTCAAATTCGAGTTCCTCTATAAGCTTGTCTTCCTCAGGTTCTACTCTTCTGGGAAGGCTGTGATTTACTCCCTTGATATCAACAGCTAGTATACCTTGATCAAGCATAATCAGGAGTTCTTCCAGCTCAGTATTCTTCCTCTTTCTCCTGGCCTTTATCTTGGGTTCAACCACTAAGGTACCCTTGAGTTGTTCTTCTGAGATCAGGCCAAGATTCTTAACTCTTTCCATTAATGTCTTGACATATGCTCTGATAGTCTAACAGTTTCAGACTTAGACTGACTCAGGGCAACTGCCAATTCAACCCACTCTTTGTACCCCATTTGAGCAACATCAGTGTGTTCATATGCTTCTAGTTCTGGACTTTCAGCACCTAGCCTGGTTATCTGGATTTTCCATTGTTTGCCTTTCTTTGAAATGCGGACAACTTTGACAATTATTTCCTTGGCAAGCCTTCTGTTGGCAACATCAAAGAATTTCTTCCTTTCCAAGTTGTGAAAGTGTGTTTGGGCTCTTGCTGAGGAGGATGCTGACTTTGATTTGATCATAGAGACCTGAGCACCCTTTTCTTTCTCTCCTTCTTTCTCAGCCATTGACTTATTGGCAGCCTCTAGCAGTTTCCTTTGAACATCCAAGGAAGGTATTTTAGATTTTCTTGCCTCCTTGTATGCAAAGACCTTTGCAGCTTTAGCAGAGGCTTCTTCTCTCTTTAGACTTTCAATGATTCGAAGCTGCTCTTCTTTGAATTCATAATAAGTTTCCATAGGGATACCCATTTCTTTGGCCCGAGCTTTATCAAATTTTAGTTGAGCAGCTTTGAGATAATCAGTGTGCAATGAGGCTTTTCTCTTCCCTTTAGCAGTCGTGGTTATGATAGCTTCAGTTTCCTCTTCCTCTTCTCCTTCAGTTTGCTCCAAGATCAGATGTCTCCTTCTCCTTTGCCTGTCCCTAGGAATGGATTCCTCCCCCTTAGATGGTGCAGGGTTTGGAGATTCAGCTTGAGTAGGCTGAGCCAGTTCAGTTGTTTTGGAGACATCTGCAGTAGGACCTGTTTGGGAAAGACCTGCTGCTTGTCCCACTGATATTTCTCCTTAGAGGGTGATGAAGATTTCTCCCCCATAGACTTTATCTTTAAGGAAGATATATTCTCCCCCTTTGAACGAGATGGCACAGAGCCTTCAACAATGGATCTGGCTGTAGGAACGGATCCAGCAGGCTGACAGCAGTTTTGGCAGCAGCTTTAGAACCAACAACGCTATGCACTAAGAAAGCCAAGTTGTCCTTAACCTCTGCAAGTTGGGTAACACACGTTTGAAGAGAGGTGGAGTGGGAAGTAGCAAGAGATGACAGCTGAGCAAAAGCTTCCCTGTCAGAAGCTGTGAACAGCAAACTTTGAAGTTGTGCAAAATTTAGTTCAAGAGAATCTTGCATATCATCAGGGTTTGATGACACAAAATTGGACAGAGAGACCACTAAGGTGTTCAGGCTGGCAAAAGTGGAAGGGAGAGTGTTTATGCAAGTGTCAAGGAGAGCTGACAACTGTTGGGAAGCAGCTGACATTGAGGACACAGAGTCCTGTTGGGAAGAAAAAATTATTGAGAGGGTAGAGGAGAGTGTTTGCAGCTGTGCAGTGAGTGCAAGCAACTGAGAGGATTGATCAGCTTGGGGAGCAGGGTTGGGAAAAGAAGTCCTGAACAAATCAAGGAACCCCTGAAGCTGAGCAGACACAGAGTCTGATATGATAGAAGGTAGGGAGGCCATGGAAGTTTCCAAAGAACCAACTTTGTTAGTCAGCAAAGACAGCTAATCCTTCAAAGGAAGATCTTTGGGGGATGGAGGAGGATGGGTTAATTGTTTGGATTGGGTAGATGTTGAAGAATGTGAATGTGATGGTGATGGGGAAGATGTAGGAGTTTGTGGATTAGTGGGGGAAGGCAGGGGGACTTTGGAGAGTAATTCCAAAGCCTGGGCATATGTTAGATGGACTAGCTTGGAAGGGTCAATGGGGCCTTCAGCAGTGGCTATATCTGCATCATGAGGTGAAGTGGTAGTAGTTGGTGGCCTCTCAGTTGCTGCTTGTGTTGGAGCACCTTCATTGAGACCTGGGGTGGTTCCCTCAGTAGCACCTTGGTTTTTAGGCACCTCTTCATAGCGAGAAGAGATGTGCATTTCAACATCATCAGTGGTGAAACCTGATGATGGAATGTGCACTTGGGGAGCAGCCTCACTAGAGGGATGGTCCATTCCCTCAGGTTCATCAGCTTGGGATGAGGGTCCTTCAACAGCTGTTGGGTGTAGAACAACTGCATCACCAGGAGCAGAAGTTTGAGGCTGATCTGCTGGATGTTTTGCTTCAGCAGCTTTGGCACCTCGTGCAGACTCAGATGGTGTAAGAGAAGTATGAGGTGGAGACTATGTGGACTCAGTATGAAGTGGAGTGGACTCCTGTCTTTCCATACTCTCAGCCTGTTGGGAGGCTCGAATAGTGGATGTGGTAGTCTCCGTTTGTACAACTAGTTCTTGTTGGGAGGAACCATAGGGTCTATGCTGACTCTGGGTGAACTGTTTTTGGAGTGAAGCCCGCTCCAAATGTGCTGAACTTTCTCCGAAAATAAGAGAAGCAGCAGGGGTTGCTTCTTTTTCAACTGACTCCTGTTGGGAGGGGTCAGTGGGGCTAATTTGGGATGATGGTTTCTTTTTGGCTAGGAATTTGCGTCTGTTATATGATTTTAGGGATAAAGTGGAGGATAGATGTTGTTGGGAAGTGATGAGGGGTTCTATTTGGACTGGAGGTGAGACTGGTTCAGAAACAGGAGGGTCAACCTGATCCATGGTCTCAGGTGCCACAGAGGCACCAGCCACAAAGGTTTCGGGTTCAACAAATGAACTAGGGTGAGGAGTCTGCTCCCCCTCAGCCACTGAGGCTGATGGGACAGACTTAGACTTAACTCTTTTAGCCTTCTTGCAGACAGGCTCAGCTTCAGTCAATTTCAGGCCTCTTTTTACCAGCTTG
>JAANYP010009032.1:0-84097 GCA_020465985.1 Centrapalus pauciflorus | reverse complement strand
GGCAGTTTGACAAACTTTTAGCTTTTTGGCCTCTTTACGTAAAACTTTTAGTTCTGCAAGAAATTCGTCGGGCAGAAAACTGACCTCTTGATCTGTGGATGATTCCTTGCTTGAACTGGCATCGTGAGCCATCAATGAGACTTCAGGCGTTGTATTCGTATCTTCTTCTGGCTGAGTGTCGGCAATAAAGCACATAGGATCTGTAGTATCCTCTTCATTATCAATGTCTTCTAACCAGTGTTCCTCTTCAGCAAACAACGCTCGACCAACATTCCTTTGCTTAGAGAGATTGTACTTCGTTTTGTAGTAATTCTCATTCTTTTGCTTCGGAAGACGACATTCTCGAGAAAAGTGTCCTGGTTTACCACAGTTGAAGCACCCTTTCTCTTTGTCATCAGCTTTACGTTCCTCCTCTTTTGGCTTCTCAGCTACTTCCCTCTTGTCGTCATACTTTTTACTCTTGGCTTCACGTCGAAGCTTGTTGGACGATTTGGGAAACCTCTTGTGAAATTCATGGGTGAGTAATGCGATCTTCGTTTGAAGTTCAGTAGCCTCAGGATCGTTGTCGGCATCATCAGTATCAGACGCAGAGGACTCAGACATAATTTTGAGGAGTTTGGCAGCTTTGGAGGACTTAAGTTTCTTATCTATGAGGAGGGCAAGGGTGTCAGTTGGGGTGGTTTCCTCTGACTTCTTAGGTTCAAGGTTACTCGAGACCTCAGACTGATAGACTACGAGACTATCAAAGAGATCATGTATGCTGATGCATTTATCTCACGAATCAACCAGACGAATTGTTTCCATTCTGGTTTCAGAGAGTTCACAAACTTCCTATTTAGCTATACTTGAGATTTGTTGACTCCATTCTTGCGGAGTTCATTCATCAGCGTGTAGTAACGGTGATACGTGGTTTCCAGAGACTCTCCATCTTTTGCTGAAAACATGTCATAGTTGTTTAAAGCATTGCTTCACGTTGCTTGGCATTCCGATCATTACCTTGCATTTGCCTCTCAATTTCCTCCCACATTTCTCGGGCAGTCTCAAAACTATCTATGCTGATATAGATTTCATCGACAACAGCCTGGATGATGAGCAATTTAGCTATCCTATCAGCCTTAATCCGATTTAATTGAGCAGGTGTGTGAGCTTTCTTGGGAAGTCCATCTTCTTCGATGTTAGCTTCGGCTGGATTTGGACGATCGAATTGTGCTGGACCATTGTAGATTGAGTCCAGAATTTCATCAGCTAACTCCTGACGTTTTATGAAATTGAGGAAACGAGATTTCCATAGAGTGTAGCATCGCCGACACAGAGTTGGAGGCCTGACGTCAGATTCCATAGCGAGAGTGTCGCAGTTCATGTTGAAACCCTCTTTGGACCGAGATTGGTAAGTAATTGTATCCTTGATTGGCAAACACACTAAGTGACATTCAGAATTAAATTCTAAGTAATAGGTGGTCAACTTACGGATGAAGCTTTATCCGAGAGTTGTAACTCTCGGATGGAGTTGTGGATGGGGTACTTAGAAAAATGTGAATCTTGAATAGGTTTGCTATTGAATCCGCAAGTAGGAACTTGCAGGAAAAGTGAACTCGCGGGTGTAACACTAGGTGATAATTAACTTAGTAAAACTTGGAGTGTAGAGTGTGTGCTTTGTGATCCGCAAGTAGGAACTTGCGGATGAAGTATGGAGTACTTTGGCAGAATAAGACTAGCAAGTGTCAGGCAGTGTTATCTGCAAGTTATAACTTGCGAATAAAGCTAAGGCACAAGAATACTTAGAAAAAAATTAACCAAGGAACACACAACTCAGTTACATCCGAGAGTTGAAACTCTCGGATGATGAACAATTCTTTTAAAATTAGCGAATTGAAACAGAAATTAAGCACAGATCTGAGTGATTTTTGAATCAAATATACATTCTTTTACGAATTTATGATTAAACAGTAAGATGTTCACCCGAAGGAATATAGTATCAAATGAGATTTAACCACAAACAGTTCAGAAATTTTGAATTCAAAGATCAAACAGAGGAGTTCTTCGTTGAACACGAAGAACGTTCAAGAATAGTAACAATTTTCAGAAAAAAAAAAAGCAGAAATTTTAAGCAGAATTTTCAAAAATCAGAGGTTTATAAACACTTTGAAACCAATCTTTGGCTCTGATACCAATTGTAATTCACATATTAGAAGCATTCATTCAACATTCATTCATACAATCAATAATATTATAAACATGAAGAACACTATGAACAATATATGAATATAATGAAGAACAATAAGAACATTCAAGTTTAGATAAACCTTAATTGCTTTTTCCAAAACCACGTACGTACACTTTATTGAATGATTACAAACGAAAACCTAAAACAAACTATTTATAGGAAAGTAACTGGATCCAAACTATGCATACCCATGGGTTGACCTTTTGGTCTTTTAACCCATTTACATAGAACTTTGAAACCTTAAAAAATGAACACTAAATTAAGTTTCATTTATCACAATTCAAACGCTAAAAATATCACAACTTCTAGATCTAACAAGTGGCTTCGTATACCCCAGACTTATGAGGTCTCTACAGAGTTGTTCATCTGATACGAAGTCTTCAAAGTCTGCGAAATCAGGGAAATTAACCCTATCAATCCGTCTTGGCAAAAACAGGTTATGACGAAGTCTAGCCAATGTGATCTTTTCTTTGTAATGATCTATGGTTACTTCGAAATGATGATCACCGGCATCAGGAACAAACAGCATTGATGCAGATAGATAAAAGGAATTGTGGCTTTGTATTTGAGTAGGTAACCAAGAGGGTGGCCTTTCAGGATATCAACAATCACGGGATGACTTACTTTGATAGTATTTGGATCAAAGCGGTGATTGTTGTCCAGAAGATTTAGGCAGTGTTTGGATTTCAACAATTTGGTGTCAGGGATGGGAGAAGATGGTGTTGGTCTAGAAATGGAAGCAGACTTGATTGGTTATGACACCAGGGTATGGTTTGATGATGAATGAGAGTTAGAAGAGTTTGATTGATGGGTGGTGTTTGGGAAGCCATTTGCAACCTGTAAATATAACAAACATGTTAGTCACATCATGTAAAACAAAATGATTCCTACAAATAAAGAAATATGACATTTATCAAAAAATTAGAAAAATCTGTGTTACATTTTTTAAAGCATCGGGATTCCAGACAATAATATTAAAATATTATTGATAGGACTCCAAAGTCAACCATTAAAGGACCAATGTTAATGTAAGACAGATTTCAAAAATTTTGACTTGAAAAATGTGAAATTTCTTTGAAAAATAAAATTTTCCCACACTTAGAAAAATTTTAATCAAACTCGGGTGATACACTCTCAAACTCGGGTGAATCAGAAGTAAACTCGGTTGACTAACTAACAATCTCGGGTAAGGTTTTATCAAACTTGGTTAATTCATAAACTGAACTCGGATAGTGTTTTGACAAACTCGAATGATACTTAGACATCCTCGGGTGAAACTTTGACAAACTCGATTGAAACTAAGACATCATCGGGTGAAAGTTTGTTAAACTCGATTGAAACTAAGACATCCTCGGGTAAAAGTTTGACAAACTCGATTGAAACTTAGATTTTCTCGGGTGCTATTTTATAAAACTCAAAAGAAATAAAGTTTTTCTCGGTTGAAGCTTTGATTGAGTTTGATAGTTGAAAAATGTTCTAACTCCCATTACACACTTAAAATTCAAAAATTCAATCTGGGGACTTTAAAACCTAATATTTAACATGTTCCTACTAGAAATATCATTTTAAACATATTTCCTTTATTGAAGTTGTTTCAAAAACAACTTTATGACTTACAAAATTCTGATTTACAGAGAACCAAAAACTTGAAAAAAAATGAAACTTAAATCTCAAATAAAATGTTGTATGATGCATTAAATATCATGAAATTTGAAATGCAAGCTTAGTTCACTATGATGCATACATACACACACTCAATTTTAACTTTGAAGCACACATGATCTCAGATTTTCACACACCGACAAACACACACGGTGACATAAATCTCGAAAAGATACTGAGACTATATGAAAACAATGAAATAACGTATGAAACTTACAACTAAGCACTGAAATCTTGGAATCAAAGGAGAAATTTATTGTTTGTGTTAGAATATGTTTTTGATTGATGAAATATCAAAGTCTAGGGACTGATTGTGTAATTTCCTTATAGTTTGTAAATTTGTATAAATAGTCATGTTGACTTTCAAAATAGATAGAATCGGTCAGAAGATTATTTTGTACGCTTTCATTTCTGAGAACAGCAGCTCTGCACGAAGAATATTCCAGTTCATCATTGTGTATTCAACAAGATTTTCAATTGAATCATTTGGTTAGTGTTGATTAAATTCTGTGTTCATATTAATTGCATCTAGTTGATTGAATTGGTAAAAACTTTATTTCACAATTGGTATCAGAGCCTTAGGAATGAATCATTCTGTTTGAGATTGAATCTGTTTTTCGTGTTCTTGAGTATTTTTCAGAAAAACCCTAAAATCACTAGGGGTTTTGATTCTTTTGATCATTCACAGTGTTAATTGGATCGAAGGTTCAGGTTTCAAAGATGAATCAATTGAATATAAACTTGTTTTGATTTTCAAAACACAGAAAAAGATCTGAGCAATTTTCTGAAATTTTGAAAAGTTCAAAAACCGGTACTGTTTCATTGAAAAAGTCTGGTTTAGATCCATTTTTGCATAAAAGTGCTTTACAAAAAGTGTTTGTATTCAAAAACCTTACCTTCGATTACAATTTGAATGAAATTGGGTAAAATTTGGATTTAATCTGAATTTAAGACTTGAAAAGCTGAAAATTCTAAGAAACTCGAATTATACACATCTTGTGTGTAAATCGAGTTGAATATAACAGTTAATCGAGTCGGTTAGCTTTGTTATTCGAGTTGTGTCTTACTATTACTCGAGTTGCCAAACTGTAATATTCGAGTTGACAACAATCTAACTTGAATTTCAGAACACCATTCGAGTTTTATATAAGACCCATACGAGTTTTATATAAGACCCATACGAGTTTTATATAAGACCCATACGAGTTTTATATAAGACCCATACGAGTTTTATATAAGACCCATTCGAGTTCTATATAAGACATTTGAGTTTTATATAAGACTCATTCGAGTTTTATATAAGACACATTCGAGTTTTATATAAGGCCAATTCGAGTTTTACAAAACACTCATTCGAGTTTTGTATAACATTGATTCGAGTTTTACAAAACACTCATTCGAGTTTTGTATAACATTGATTCGAGTTTTACAAAACACTCATTCGAGTTTTGTATAACATTGATTCGAGTTTAACAAAACACTCATTCGAGTTTGTGTATAAGATGTTATCATATACTTGAATCGAGTTTTATCAGAAAAGCATTCGAGTTTGATCAAACTTACATTCGAGTTTGATCAAACACACATTCAAGATTGATCAAAGAATCAAACAAGTTTTACACTACATTCATTCAAGTGTCACTCATAACACAAGAATCATTCAAGTTTGTCACACACATTAATCCAAACACAATTCACTGCTTATTACTACTAACAAGCCATTGTGTTGTAGATTTCAGTACTAATCTGTGTTTCAAGGTGTGATCAAATTTTTCAATCTCATTCGGAGTTCATTTGATCTTGGTCAAAGTTTCCCAACAAACAATCAACATGTCTAAAGATGCACTTGCTATGGGATCAGAAACCAAACCCCCAATCTTATACAGAGGGGAATATGTCCAATGGCGGGAGCGGTTTCTTGAATTTATCAGTTTCCATGATTTATCTGAAGAAATGCTGAAATCATTAAATGAAGGACCAGCAATTTTTATGGAAACGATCCCAGGAGTACCAACTGGAAATCCCCCAATACCACCAAGGACTGTTGAGGTAACAAACCTAACAGAGGCCCAGAAAAAGAGAAAGTTAGGGGACAAGACTGCAAGAAAGTTATTGTTGATTTCAATCCCCAATGAAATATACACTTGTCTGACAAATACAAAGACTGCTAAATCTGGGATGAAGTATGCAAAATCATGCGGGGATCAGACAGAGCTGCTACTAATAGGGCTAGGAATAGTCTAATGACATTTGAGAACTTTAGAGCCCGTGAAGGTGAACTTCTGGAAAACACTTATCTCAGATTTGTAAATCTGGTAAGTGAAGTAAAAAGAAACGGAGTGACGAAGTCCAACTTGGACATCAATGTCAAATTTTTAAATGTGCTAAATCCAGAATGGGAAAAATATGCTATGATCATCCAACAAACGAAAGATATAGAGGAGATGGATTTTCATATGCTATTTGAAAACCTCAACAACTACCAAGAAGTTGTTTTGAGGAAAATATCTGGAAAGAAGAAAGCGGAAAAAGAAACTGCTGATCCACTAGCTCTACTGGCGGAGAAAAAGTATAAATACAAGCTCAAAAAGGAGAAAAGAGTTGTAATCAGCAGTACATCATCAGAATCAGAATCATCAGATTCATCTGCAGATTCAGAGATTGAAGAGATGAAGAAACAGATGGCACTGCTTACAAAGGCATTTCAGAAGAAATTTTACAGGAAGCCAACAAACAACAAAATGCGCTACAAAACAGGCTCAAGGAAAGTGGAGAAAAAGGATAAGTATGAGAAGGCTGGAGAAAGTAGTGCACGAAAGTCTGACAAATATGAGAAGTCAGATAAATCAACAAAGAAGGAATCTGAACAGAAATGCTATAACTGTGGAAAACCAGGTCACTATGCCCGGGAATGCAGATCTCCAGTAGTCAAAAAATTCAGACTACTATACAAGGAAGGCCCTCTTAGCCAAAGAGAAAGAATCAGGCAAAGCTCTTATGGCGGAGGATGATCATTGGTTACAGTTATCAGAAGATGATGACATTTTAGATGAAGATGCCCATATCTGTCTAAAATCAGAAATCTTCAATGAATCTGAACTGAGTGAATCAGCTATGATAACTGAAGATGAGGTGTGGGTTGGACTGACGGATGAAGAGGATGAAGAGAGGAGAGAATCTGATTCTGATGAAGAGGAAGAAAAAGAAGAAGTTGCATTAATGGCATCTGGCCAAAATAAAGCTGAAAATGAGGAGGATTCAGAGTCTGATAACTCAGAGGATTCAGAAGGACAGGAGGTAAATTCTATTTCAGATTCTGATATTGACGACTCATGCATATTAGAAGAAAAACTAACTAATATGGCTTTCATGCTTAAAAAGTTTGAAAAATCCTTAAAAGCAGAAAAGAAAAAGGTTCATTCTTTGGAAAACAAACTTCTAAATGAACACAATTTAGTCCTAGATTTTTCCAAAGATAAAGCCTTAGCTTTACGAGCTGTCTCAGACTTACAAGATAAGGAAAAAGAACTTCAAAGCAATATACTCAATCTGAATCACAAAATATCTGATTTACAAGAAAGTCTGCGAATAGCTGAATTAGAAGCCTCAAACTTTTCTGTAAAATATCATGCCATATTTGAAGAAAGAACTAAACTTTATGAGAAAATAAAAAAGATGGAGGATGAATTTATTAAAAGAGGGCAAACAGATCAAACAATATATTTAAATCAACCAAAAGATACAGAGTTTTATAACTCTAAATCTGGTATTGGTTGGGAAAATCCTAAGTATCTGACAAAAGCTATATCAAATTCACCAACATTATATGATGTCAGATACATGAATTTAGGATTAAAAATGACATTCTTGAAAGCATCTGAAGAAGTAGAATCCAGTGAAGAAATCAAAAGGTCAAGATCAGACAAAATGCAAAATTATGTTGACTATACCAAGATAAATGAAATCAGCAACATTGTTGATACTAAAGAAGAGTACATTCAAACTTATTCTGAAAAGGATTTGTCTGAATTACCAACTCAGTCTCAAAAACTATATTTACCAAATTCAATTTTAGAACAGATAAATTCTGATTTAGAATTGAAAATTAAAAGTTTTGAGACAGAGAATGGAACACTCAAGTCTGAATTACTAAAAATAGAACAAATGTTGCAAGATAAGTCTAAAAACATAAATGTGTCTGATCCACATTCATCTATTTCTCTGGATTCTATAAATTCAGAAAAAGAATTTGATCTGTTCATGCACTCTGATGTTAATTCATTAGATCAAAGATTTGGTAAAATTGGTGAATTTATCAAACCTTTGACTAACAAACTATCAACTGGTAATAAAGAATCTGTTAAAATTCTGCAAAGAATGACTACAGACTCTTTAAAACCATCTGAAAATTCACCATCAGTGCAACAAAAGAAGGAGAAAACAAAACTGTTTGTTAAGTCTCCTAGTTTTGAAAAGGGTGAATCATCCTCATCAACGGACTCTTTTGCACGTAAAGTCAAATCTTCAACAGGTATGAAAAGGTTACAGAAAAAACAAGCATCTAAATCTTCTAATTCTCAAACTTCTTTTATGTCAGATAACGTTGTGAACGGGTCGAGAAAACAAGTGTGGCGAAAGAAGCAAAGAGAAGAGAAAAACAAGATTATAAAACAAGAATGGCGCGTGAAAGAAAAAATTGTTACAGATAGAAACAGCAAAATTGAACATTCTGTCTGTAATAATGATAAAATTGTTAATAATTCTTGTATTAAGTTTTCAAGATCGAAATTAATTGCTTTGAATTCTTATGTTTGTAAGTCTGAAACTGTGAAATATAATAAGCTTGTATGGCAACCAAAGAAAAAGGACCCATTGTATGAACAGAAAAAGGATCCACAGATAAAAATTTCAAAAACAATTCCACCGCGAATTGTACAAAAGTGGATACCCAAAAGAACAGTTCAAAAATGGGTACCTAAAATAAATTCAAACGATAAGCCTAAAGCCATATCAGTTAGAAAAACAAATGATACTATGCATGTTTTACCTAAAACTAAAGTACCCAACTACAAGTGGGTACCTCATGTGCTATTACGTTTTATAGGTAAACCATGTCTGGTACCTTGATTCGGGATGCTCCAAACATATGACCGGACAACGAGACACACTCACGGACTTTGTAGAAAAGTTCTGTGGGACGGTAAGATTTGGAAACGATCAGTTTTGTCCGATCAAGGGATACGGAAGTCTGAAGTATGACAAAATCACAATCCAAAAGGTCTTTTATGTTGACGGTCTTGGTCATAATCTATTCAGTATTGGACAACTGTGTGATAAGGGGTTAGAAGTCAACTTCAAAGCCAATCGGTGCAGCATCAGATCAGCAGAAGGAAAAGAAATTCTAGCAGGAAACAGGAAAACAAATCTATACTCCATTGATTTAGCCTCGATCAATCTGAAGAAAGATGTCTGCTTATTGTCAAAAGCAACATCTAAAACAACATGGCTGTGGCATCGTCGCCTTTCACATCTGAATTTCAATGAGCTGACCAACCTAGCAAAAGGAGGGTTAGTTAAAGGACTGCCGGCACTCAAATTCCAAAAAGAGCAATTATGTGCGGCATGCGAAAAAGGAAAGATGACAAGAGCCACACACAAATCCAAAACAGAACACTCATCCACGAGAGCACTAGAGTTACTGCATATGGATTTGTGTGGACCAATGAGAGTACAAAGTATAAATAAGAAAAGATATGTATTGGTGATAGTTGATGACTATTCACGATACACATGGGTGTTTTTCCTGAAATCCAAATCAGATGCAACCGAATCTATCATTGACTTCATACGAAAAATACAAGTAAAGTTGCAACTCACCATTCAGACAATTCGCTCAGACAATGGAACAGAGTTCAAGAACAAATCATTAGACTCGTTCTTAAATTCAGTAGGAATTACACATCAATTCTCAGCTGCTCGGACTCCACAACAAAACGGTGTCGTTGAAAGAAGAAATCGGACACTAGTGGAATCAGCTAGGACGATGTTGGCCTACTCCAATTTACCATTGTTCTTGTGGGCAGAAGCGGTTGCAACAGCATGTTTCACACAAAACCGTTCAATAATAAATAAGAGATTCGGAAAGACTCCGTATGAACTGATCAATAAACGAATACCTAATGTTAAATTTTTCCATGTCTTTGGTTGCAGATGCTTTATATTGAATGATAAAGACAATCTGGGAAAGTTTAATCAAAAGGCGGATGAAGGAATCTTCATCGGGTATTCAAAGGAGTCGGTTGCTTTCCGAGTATACAACAAGAGAACCAAGATAGTCAACGAGAGCGTAAATGTTAAATTTGACGAAGGAGTGGTAATGGCTTCTGAACACACCAGTTCAGGACCCGGACCTAACATGCAGACTTCATTGGAGTCAAATAGACAAAATGCTGAACAAAATGAATTAAATAAGTTGTTTGAGAACTTTTATGATGATTATTTTGAAACTCCCAAATCTAATGTTCAAAATTTGGTGCCTGACAGGATCACTGAAGATCCAGTCGTAGTTTCAGATCTTTCTCAACAACAAAGTTCAGAAGAAACTGGAGAAGCTTCAACAGCAAATGTGCAGTCAACTACTGAGATTGTACAACCAATTGAACCTCCACATACTTCTGAAACCCCTATTACTTCTGAACAGTCAGAAGCTCCTACCTCAGATGTTCCACCTACAACATCTGCAGCAACTCCCGAACCATATTTCGATTCCAATCCCAACCAAGACCCAATAGAACCGTTTCCACATACAGTTAAGTGGACAAGAAATCACCCAATAGAGAATATCATTGGTGATCCATCTTCATCAGTCCAAACCAGAAGGGTTACGATAAATGAATGCTTATTTTCAAATTTTTTGAGTAAGATTGAGCCTAAAAATGTAAAAGAAGCCCTTCTGGACGCTGATTGGATTGTAGCGATGCAAGAAGAACTCAACCAGTTCGAACGGTTAAAGGTCTGGAGACTTGTTGAGCGACCAAAAGACAAATCCATAATTGGCACGAAATGGATCTTCAAGAACAAAAAAGATGAACACGATGTCATTATTCGGAATAAAGCTCGTCTCGTGGCCAAAGGATACAGTCAACAAGAAGGGATTGATTATGATGAAACATTCGCACCAGTTGCACGCATTGAAGCAATAAGGATGTTTTTAGCTTTTGCCGCACATAAAAATTTTACAGTATATCAAATGGATGTCAAAACTGCGTTTTTAAACGGGGAACTAACTGATGAAGTATATACATATCAGCCCGAAGGGTTTACTGATCCTTCGAAACCTAATCATGTATATATTTTGGATAAGTCACTGTATGGCCTTAAACAAGCACCTCGTGCTTGGTATGATGCACTTTCAACATATCTGTTGAAATGTGGATTTACAAAAGGTGCACTTGACACAACCCTGTTAATAAAACGTCAGGGGCCAGATATCATAGTAATACAGATATATGTAGATGATATAATATTTGGGTCTACAAATCTAGAATTTTGTAAGAAATTCGCATTTTTAATGTCCCAGAAATTCGAAATGAGCATGATGGGGGAAATAAATTTTTTCTTAGGATTACAAGTAAAACAATTGACTGATGGTATTTTTATCAATCAGTCAAAATATATACAAGACATGTTAAAGAAATTTAACATGGTCAATAGTACTCCTATGAAAACTCCCATGGCTCCGGATTCAAAATCAAAACTCGATGCGGACATCTCAGGAAAACCTGTAGATGTAACCCATTATCGAGGTATAATTGGGTCATTAATGTACTTAACAGCCAGTAGACCAGATATTATGTTTGCTACATGTGTCTGTGCTAGATATCAGGCAAATCCAAAAGAATCACACTTAACAGCTGCAAAACGAATTTTAAGATATCTCAAAGGTACTCCAAATCTTGGTTTGTGGTATCCTAGGGAGTCTTCATTTCATCTGACTGCTTTTTCTGACGCTGATCACGCAGGTGATAAGATGGACAAAAAAAGTACGTCAGGAGCAGTACAATTCCTAGGTGACAAACCCGTATGTTGGTCATCCAAGAAACAACATTGTGTTTCATTGTCTACAGCTGAGGCAGAGTACGTTGCTGTATCTTCCTGCTGCTCTCAAGTGTTGTGGCTGAAAAGCCAACTGCGTGATTACGGGTTTACACCAAAGAAGATTCCAATATACTGTGATTCTCAGAGCGCAATAGCCATTGCATCAAATCCGGTGCAACATTCAAAAACGAAACACATTGACATTCAGTATCATTTCATAAAAGATCATGTAGAAAATGGAAATATAGAATTTTATTTTGTACCTACTGAATATCAACTAGCTGATTTGTTTACCAAAGCGTTAGATGAAAAGCGGTTTAATTTTTTGGTATACAAATTAGGTATGTTGAATCGTTAAGATTTAATAATTCAGTAGTTTCAAAATTTTAATTTTAAAATTTTCATTTTTTAAGTGATTTTTATCTGATGTTAAATTCATGATTCATAGAAAGTTTATATACTTGAGAATTTAACAAGATCTGGAATGTCATATGCAGGGGGAGCTGAAAAGAAATTTATCTGATTTTGAATAAATCTGATAAAATTTATCTGTTATTCTGTAGGGGGAGCAGAGCTGAGCAATTGAATATTAAGTTGAGGGGGAGCAACTTTCGGAAATTCAAGGGGGAGAAAATTTTTTTTTGTTTTTGTTTTGTTAAAATTTTTTTTTGTTTGGTTTAAAATTTTTTTTTGTGTGTTGTGTTATGTACAAATTTTTTTTTTCTTATTGTGATTTTTTTTAGTACATTTTAAATTTTTTTGTGCTGATAAAATTTTTTTTGTTTTGTGAAATTAATATTTTTTTTGGTCACCATTTTTGATTAAAAATTATTGGTGTGTGGGCTAATTTGGAGTAAAAGATGGGCCGAATATTTGAAATTTGAAAATTTCAAAATGGGCCGGATAATTGTTGAATATAAATTTGAATTTTCAAATTCAAAATTACTTTTTCGAAATTCCGAACACTTCATCTTCTCCAAATAAGGTTCCTTCACTTCAAAGAAAACTCAAAAACCTACAACCGACGGTTTTTAGTCAAAATTGTGAGTAAAAGATTGTTTTTCATTATTTTTTCAGTTTGAATGTTTATAGTTCCGTATATCTGTTCAAGTATGACTATCTGTTCTTATTTTTTATTTTTTATTTTTGAGTTCTTCATCGTTAATGGCAAACACTGTGATTTGCTAATGAAACAGAAATAAATGGTGTGATGTTGTTCGGATAAGCATTATGACTACGAATCTGCTATTTCATAAGTCATTTTTACTTCACACAAACAGAATCATCGAATTTCCAATGAAACAGTTTCGAGTTCATGAATAAACTGAAACTTGAATTTTTAACAACTTTAAAGTTGTTTTTGTTCAAAGTTCAGTAAAACAAATATGTTTAAAATGCATTTTCGAGGGGGGTACAAGTTTTAAAACACTGAAAAACATTTCTGAACTTAAATTCATAAAATCAGTGTGTTTTAGACTTGTAAGAAAAATAAAAGGACAGTTCTCGAATAAAGAGTCATTCGAGTTAGTTTACAGTGTCATTCGAGTTGCATTACAGAGTCTTTCGAGTTGTATGGAAGTTTCATTCGAGTTGACTTAAGAATAATTCGAGTTGCATTAGAGAATTATTCGAGTTTCATGATGACTGATTCGAGTTGATTCTAATTAGACTCGAGAGAACCCAAGAGTCAATAGAGTTGTTTGTAATGCTATTCGAGGAAGTATGTATGTCAATCGCGTTGAATAAGGGTTTATTCGTGAAACATGTGTATCATGCGAGTTTGTTACAATTGGAACATTTTTAGAATATTCGAGTTGGGGACAAGGTCCTATCGAGAAATTGACTTGTTCATTCGAGTTGAGTATTAGACCTAATGTTTCAATCGAGTTTAGTACTTAGTATATTCGAGTTTTACATATCTTCACTCGAGAAACTTCAAGACCTATTCGAGTTGAGTCAAACTTCATTCAAGTTGTATATAGACTTAGTCGAGTTTCATGAATGTATCATTCGAGTTGTATATAGACTTAGTCGAGTTTCATGAATGTATCATTCGAGTTGTATATAGACTTAGTCGAGTTTCATGAATGTATCATTCGAGTTGTATATAGACTTAGTCGAGTTTCATGTATACATCATTCAAGTTGGGTGTAGACTTATTCGAGTTGTTTCATGTGTCACCCGAGGTTGTTAAAGAGTCATTCGAGAAACGTGTAGTTTCATTCGAGTTTCATCAGAAAATTTTTCTAAGTGTAGAATTTTAAAGTTTTAAGAAAAATGTCACATTTTTTAAGAAATTGTGATAAATTTGTATTTTTCTAACATTGGTCTCTAAACGATTGACTCTGGAGTCCTTTCAATAATTATCAATTATTGTCAGGAATCCCGATGCTTTAAAAAGAAAATCACAAATTTTTACAATTTCTATTAAAATGTTACAATTTTTCTACATATTTAACAGATGACATTTGTGTACGTAATAAGACTAACATGATTTTTAATTTTTTTTACAGGTATTCAAATGGCATCTCCTGTGCAATCCCAGAACTCAAATTCCTCTGATGCTCAATCATCATCAAACCATACTCTTGTGTCTACCCCAGTCAGATCAACCTCAGTGGCCCGTTCATCACAAACACATATTATCCCAGATAATCAACTTGTCAAACCAAAACATTGCCTTCCTTTTCGTGACAATAATCATCGTCTTGATACCAAAGTCATCAAAGTAAGCCATCCTATCATAGTGGACATTTTGAAAGGCCATCCACTAGGGTATCTATTACAATACAAACCGTCTATTCCTCAAGTGTATTTACAACAGTTTTGGCACACTGTCAAATTTGTTCCCGCGGACGGAAATCACCACTTCAAAGTGACGATTGACCAGTTCAAAACGAAAATCACCCTAGCAAGACTGCGTCATAACCTATTTCTTCCAAGACGTATAGATACTGTGAATTTCCCTGAGTTGGCAGATTTTGAAGACTTTGTTTCTGATGAAGAGCTGGTACATGACTTGATCTGCTTGGGATACTCAAAACCACTACCAAAGAGCTCAAAGTTTCACAGAAATGGATTGAATGGCGAATGGTATACATTATTTGGGATCATCAATAGGTGTATGACATCTAAGCATATAGGGATTGACAGATGCAGCATTCACTGCTTGAGAATCTTTCATGGGATAGCGTTCAACAAACATTATGACTTTGCTCAGTGCATATGGGAGGATCTAAAGGAGATTGTGCTTGCAAAAACAACAAATAGAGCAAGGAAATTTGTGCCACTTCAGAGATTTATACAGATTCTTATTCGAGGGATCTTAAGGGCAAATGAATATATTCCAAAGCGAGCCAACTCTCAGCGATGCCCAGACTATGTTATGATGAGTCTACATGAAGTGCCGGACTCTCCAAATGCAAACATCATGCCAATTCCTGAATATTTGCTGAAGTATGCAGATCAGGAAAGTGAAAATGTGAGATTGTACAGAATAGATCATGCTCCTATAGAGACCTAGGAACCGGGATCTCTTAGCCCAGGAGCTTTAGGAATAGAAGAACCTCAGCAAGGGGCTGAAGTTCAGGTTGCCCAGTCTGTGAGTGAGGGAGTAGGAAGTGTGAGGGGTGGTGAGGAAGAAGCTGAAAAGTCAGATTCTGAAAGGACATTATCTGATATTCAAGAAGAAGAGGGAGAAGGAGCTGATGTTGATGATGGTGATGATGGAGGTGATCATCATGAGGGAGGAGGTTTGATGATTGATATAGTACAGATAGCTGAAGCGAGTGTGAGGGAGGTCCTAAGCCCAGAAAGCCGGGATATAGCTACATCTGCTGTTAGCTCTCCTATGAGAGTTAGCATTGAACAAGTCAGTATCCCACTGACGACTGCACACCTTCCAATCCACTCAGTCTCCTCTCAACAGGAGATTGTTTCATTTGAACACAGGGATGAACCACACGATCTATCCGAAAGTCACTTGGACTTGATGGATATTGAAACAAGTGCACAACTGCCCATGTGTACGACTTCATTTGAATCACAAAGTCTAGATCCTATACAATTTAGGACACTTGAGTCAACTTCATTCGTTGAAGTGAGTGTGGCTGAACTTAGTGTTCCCACCGGAACACCCTTAGTAACGGACGCATTTGTTGCTCCGTCACTTGAAGAGGGTGGAAGTCCAGTCAGAGAAATGCCAATATCAACTCTGAGCACTGGCCACACAGAAGTTCTGTATACCAGTTCAACTGTTGTGTCAACTGGAAGTCTTCGTGACCCAGTAGTGAGTTTATCCCCATTTGTGACTGAATCAACCTTGACAACAGCATTGAATGAAGTTGTTTCTGGAGTAAACATGCATGTTTCAAATCAACTGGCTGAGGTGATGGCTCAAATGACCAACATTCAAAAGTTCTTGAAGGGAAAGGATGTTGCGGAGGAGTCAGGTAAGAACAATGAGTCAAAACAAGCAATAGAAGAGTTGAAGGAAGAGTTGAAAGATTTTGTTTTTGATCAATTTGACGAGATGAGAGAACGCATGATCAGTTTGGAAAATACAGTGGTAACGGCATTAGGTATTCTGTCTGAACGAGTAGCTGCAGTGGAAGAGACCTGCAAGGCTCAAGCTTCCTCATCAAAGAGGAAACATGATGAGCATGACGAAGACTCCGATGATGCTCCTCATGAGGGGGAGAAGAGGAGAAAGCTTGATCAACCGACGCCGGGGATTTTAATGCTGACATATCCAGAGAAGGAGCCAGAAACTCAAGGGAAAGAAGCCGGAGGATCCAAACAGTCAGCTGATGAACAGAGAGAACTGGGATTGATTCTTTATGAAGATGTTCCAGTTCCTTTGAACACTCAGCCCGATATCTATCAGTTTATTGAATATATTGATTCTGAGGAAGATGTACAAGAGAAAGAGAAAGAGCCGAGTATTCAAGAGATAGGAGAAGGAAGAGAAGAGTATATTGAATTGTCTGAAGATGATGACATAATTGCGTTAACTGATGTTGACTTTAGAGCTGAAAGAATAGAAGAAGAGGAGGTGTTAGTTGAAGAAATAATGAAAGATGTTGAATCAACACCAACGGTTGAAAAGCCTGAGGTGGTTGTACAGATTAAAGAAGAATTTGAAGAGTTTCCTGTTGAGAGCAATATGGCTCAAGAAACAGTTGTTTTGAATGAAGTGGAGGTGATGGATAGATTTTTTAATGAATTTGTACTTGCTGATGAATCAAAGAAGCAACACAGACTAAGATTTCAAGCTCAACAAGTGGTACAGAGGGAGATTCAAGATATGTTAACTCTGTTGAATAAGGATGAAATAAGCAAGAAAAAGGTGAAAAAGCCTGAACTGCCAGAGAACAGATCTGCGGAGTTTATCAGAAAAAGAAATAAGATGCCGTATATCGAAGATATTCTAGAAAAACGGATCTTCTGCAAAAAGCAAGCTCCATGCTCATTTCACAAGTTATTCCGAGTTCTAGAGCCAAATATGCCTAATCTGGTCAACTATGCCAGTTTCCTGAGAAATAAAACACAGGAGGTTGAGAAGGTTAAGAGCGAATTCAGAATAGTGGATCTGGTGCAGATTGAAAAAGAAAGATTTGTTAAGGTTTTCTATCCGAAGTTTACTGTAACCAGGTCTGATGGAAATACTTATGTATTCACTGAAGCTGATATGTTCAACATGCACTTAGTTGATATTGAAGATCTGTTTGACGAGCTGTGCAGAAATAAAAGGAATGAACATTGTAGTTTTGCGCTGAAGACATTGTTTCACTTTATGCATACCAAACTTGTATTAATGTCAGTGCAAGATTTACAGATTGGAGTTGAGAGAGGAATGAGGAAGATAAACATGACTGCACCACACAGAGATATTAAATTTGCTGGTGAGCTTAAAGAGTTTCAAGTTATTATGGTGAAGCATCCAGCTGTCATGTACAAAGATAGAAATAAAAGGTTGAGAGCTATGAGAAGTGTTGAGCTGAACAAGTTTTCTGATGGAACGTTGATTAAGGTGTTGAATGGTCTGAAAGGCAAGCTGGCTGCAGATCAAAAGAGGAAGACAAAGAAAGGAGCTTTATCAGTTAACGATCGAAAACTCATGGTCGAGTTTATTTCTAAAATTGAATGGAGGCTGTCAGATCGGAAAAGTATTAGAAGATTTGAACAGAAGCTGGGATTGTCAACTTGAAGACTTTGCTACTTTCATCAAAGGGGGAGATTGTTAGAATATGTTTTTGATTGATGAAATATCAAAGTCTAGGGACTGATTGTGTAATTTCCTTATAGTTTGTAAATTTGTATAAATAGTCATGTTGACTTTCAAAATAGATACAATCGGTCAGAAGATTATTTTGTACGCTTTCATTTCTGAGAACAGCAGCTCTGCACGAAGAATATTCCAGTTCATCATTGTGTATTCAACAAGATTTTCAATTGAATCATTTGGTTAGTGTTGATTAAATTCTGTGTTCATATTAATTGCATCTAGTTGATTGAATTGGTAAAAACTTTATTTCACAGTTTGTGACTTGTTGAAGGAAATCCGAGAGAGAATTTAGAATGGCGGTGCACAGTGCGATTTTCCAAAAAGTGAATTTCAAATTTGAAATTCAAATTTATATTAGTTTCGTGTGGGTTGGTACCCGACCCATTTCCATTCTCTCCTTTTTACATTTCGGTCCACTTCATTAAAAGATAAAAGACACACACACTAAACAAAAAAATAACAAACAAAACAAAAAATAAATATAAAAAAATTGAACAAAAAAACAAATTTGAAATAAAATGAACTAAGATGAAATAAAATGAACTAAGATGAAATAAAATGAAGTAAACTAAACATAATAGAAAAAAATGAAATAAAATGAACTAAAACTGAAATAAACTGAACAATAAAAACAACAAAAGAACAAATTTGCTCCCTCTGGAATCTTGTGTATTAGCTCCCCCTCAGATAAATATCATCTTTTAAGAATGCTTCCCCTGCAATTAAGCAGATAAAAAAAACCAGATAAAATGTTTAAAGATAGTTATACATATAAAATTTTCAATTTGCTCCCCCTGCACATGACAATCCAAAATCAGTTAAATCTCAGAAAGATCAACACTTTGAGAGAGCATAAGAGATTAACACAAAAATAAATCAAGTAAAAATTGTAAAATGAAAAATTATACTTTGTAACACCTGAATATTTAAATCTATCGAATCAGCATACCTAATTTGTATACCAAAAAATTAAAACATTTTTCATCTAACGCTTTGGTAAACAAATCAGCTAACTGATACTCAGTAGGTACAAAATATAATTCAACATTACCATTTTCTACATGATCCTTAATAAAATGATACTGAATGTCAATGTGCTTTGTTTTTTAATGTTGCACAGGGATAGATGCAATAACAATCGCACTCTGAGAATCACAGTAATAGGGATCTTCTGTGGTGTAAACCCGTAGTCACGGAGTTGTCTTTTCATCCATAGCACTTGAGAGCAGCACGATGATACATCTACATATTCTGCTTCAACTGTTGACTGTGAAACACAGTGTTGATTCTTGGATGACCAGCAAACATGTTTATCACCAAGAAATTGAACTGCTCCTGATGTGCTTTTCTATCCAATCTGTCTCCTGCATGATCAGCATCAGAAAAAGCAGTCTATGTAAACGTTGATTCCCTAGGATACCACAAACCTAAGTTAGATGTACCCTTCAGATATCTTAGTTACCTTTTGGTAGCAGCCAAATGAGATTCTTTAGGATTTGCCTGATATCTAGCACAAACACATGTAGCGAATATAATATCAGGTCTACTTGTGGTTAAGTACATTAATGACCCTATTATTCCTCGATAATGAGTAACATCCACAGGTTTCCATGAAATGTCCTCATCGAGTTTCGATTTCAAATCAAAAGCCATGGATGTTTTCATTGGGGTACTGTTGACCATGTTAAACTTTTTCAACATGTCTTGAATATATTTGGACCGATTGATGAAAATTCCATCACTCAGTTGTTTAACTTGTAACCCCAAGGAAAAGTTTATCTCACCATCATACTCATCTCAAACTTTTGGGACATTAAAAACGCGAACTTTTTACAAAATTCTGTATTTGTAGACCCAAAAATTATGTCATCTGCATATATTTGTATCACTATGAATTCTGGACCTTGATGTTTTATGAATAGGGTTCTGTAACAACCTAGCTTTTGGGCAAACATGTAATATCTGATTTTGAGCTAATAATGTAATTTTATCACATTATTTGTTTTGTAATTTAATTAAGTAATGAAATTATTTAATTAAATTATATAATTGTTTCAAATTATTAGATGGTCAAATGCACAAATGTAGGAGATTAGATAGAATATTTATTAAAAAAATGATTATATAAAAGAACCAAAATGAGCATTAAAGCTCATTAACCACATTTAAAGAAAAGAAAAACACTCTCTCTTTCTTCTCTCTAAATCTTACGGCTTCTTCAACAATCCATCAAGAAAATTCCATAAATTGCAATAAATTCGAGTTTGAAGTTAAGGAGAAGTTACAACAACATTAATCAACAAGAAACTACAAAATTTGAGGTAAAATTCATTTAAATTTTGATATTTTATGAAGTTTGGTTCGATTTTGAGAAAAACCGAAACCTAAGATTATAACATGAAATTTGTTGTTGCATGTTGGAAATTTTAGTAGATAATCATGTTTTTAAGTCATTAGATGTTAAAGAAACAAAAATCAGTGATTATCGTCCAAATGAAAGAAAAATCTGAAATTTTGTAATATTTCGTGTTCTTGAAGTTTTTATCATATTTTGGACGATTTTGATCAATTAATGGTGTTAATGATAGGGAAAATGGTATAAAAACAACCCAAATATGATATTATAACTTATTTATAAGTTGCATGTTAATAAAAATATGTTTAGAGAAAATTTGATAAAAAAATCCGTATGCATAAAACTGGAACTGCAAGAACAAACCTGGAAAATTCTAAGTGATGAATCCGAATTCGGATGGGACCGAATTCGGATAAGACACCAATTCGGATCCCATCTCGGATGCCAATTCGGATTAGCCATTTCGGTCCGAATCCGGATGCCTGGTCCGGATGGTCCGAATCCGGTTACTTAATTCAGATGTATTATTTTGATATTTTAAATAATAAATAAATGATGTGTTACAATTATAATATTCATGATTATAATAATTATGGATCATTAATTAATGCAACATGATATATATATATATATATATATATATATATATATATATATATATATATATATATATATATATATCATTGAGATGTCAAAGAGTCAAAGAAAGTGTAAAATGATTGATGAGTTATCAGTTATCAGATTCTGTTGGTACACCCTGTGTGACGATAGCAGTCTAAGTGATCCAACATTGTGGTTTAACAAGTATTTGATATATATGTTTATATATGTTTGATATTTATTATTGTTTGTATGTTTGAACTTAATGTAACGTTTTACAAGACGTTCAAACATGAAGATCAAAGATAAAATCAATCATAAGGTAAAAGCATAAGTTTCAATACTTAGTCAATTAATTGAAAAGGTAAATTCAAAATTTCTAAGGACTAGGATTCGAATCTGGTTAGATTCGAATGAGTCACTTAGACAGATTCGAATGTGACCACTTAGGCAGATTCGAGAATGTCAGATGGGACAAACTCGAATGGGCCTTGGGCCGGATTCGAGTTTGGCCCATAACAGACTCGAATTAGCCTCTATAATTAGGGATAGACTCGATTAATTATCGGACTTTTTGCAGAATTCGAGAGTGATTAAGCATTAAGCAATTTCGAGTTTATCATCAGCGTCTGTGTTGTTTCGGAGAGAATCAGTTAGTAGGTTCGTGCTTGTGTAGTTCGTGCAGCTTCTGATAGTCTCCGTGTTTCTGGTGAGTGTTGTTACCGTCTACCCGTTAACGAGGATTGCGCACTCGTTGACGGTTCCGCGTCTAGATAGATCTGTGTTAGGTAGACCTTACAAGTGGTAGCAGAGCCTACGGGGTGTTCTTCGTGTTCTTCGTGTTCATCAAGATATATCCTAGGTTTCTTGACGCTTTTGGACGATTTTTCACTCATCTTCGTGTTTTTCGTGTTCTTCGAGCTTAGCAAATTGTCATCCGGGAAATACTTTGTGTTTTTCACGTTTTTGATCGAAATCAATATTTTTCGTTGTAAAAATATTGATTTAATCTGCAAAACTTTAAAAAATCAACGTATTAGCCGTTTTTTCGAGTTTGCGGCGCTCGAATCTATTAGGAGTAATTAGGGTTTCACTTAGTCTCGAGTCTAACCAAATCCGCTCCTTTCGAGTTTGATACCGAGTGTTTTCGAATCTAATTCGAGTTTGTGCTAGTTTCGAATAGGGTCTCGAGTCTGCTGACATTCGAGTTTAATTCGAGTTTGGACTAGAATCGAATAGGGCTTCGAATCTGCTGAGTATTCGAATTTGCTTGACCTTCGAGTTTAGGAGCTTCCGAATCTGTCATTAGTGTCGAATTTAATTGAATTACTAAACTTAATCGAATTTAATCCCAAATAAATTTAAATTTAATTATATTCGAATCTACCTAGATTCGAAAGAATTAATTCAAATTAGTTTCGAATTAAATTAATTAAGTTCAATTCAATTACTTTCGAAACGATGTCAACTCTTCAAAAGTTTCTGGAAATGGACCACGAGGTCGAAAAGGCAAATATTCTGCCTAAGCTGATGAAACTCGAGGATTATTATTGGTGGAAAGATCGGTTTACCGATTTTGTGCGTTTCAATGATATGCGCATGTGGGTATGTATTGACGAAGGATACATTCCACCAATTTTTGAAGTTGAAGGCCGTCAGAGAGTCTTGTCATACCAAATGATGAAGGAGGATGATAAGAAACTGTATGAAGCCGAGAACAAAGCTTTCTCGATAATTAGAATGGCATTGCCTCAGGATATTCTACACACATTTAGGACTCAAAAGACATCTAAGGAACTTTGGGAGTCTCTAGAAAAGAGGTGTGAGGGAAACCCTAGGGTTCGTAGAAAGCGAATGGAGCTGTTGAAACAACAGTTTGCGATTTTCAAGGCGTTGAAGGATGAACAGTTGGATGATACCATCCCCCGATTTTATCATCTATTGACGGAGCTTGAAAGTCATGGGATTGAGTATAATGACACTGAGAAGAACAACAAGCTTCTTGATGCCTTACCAGCCAAATGGCTATGTATGTGGCAATGATAAAGCTTAATGAGGACAAGTATTATACCCAATCTTTGGACGATATTGTGGGAATGTTGCGAGCTTATCACTTCGAGCTACTGAAGGCCGAAACGGATTACGAGCAAGTCCAGAATCCAGCAATGTATTTTGGAAAATCAACAAAACCTTCAGCCGCAGCTGATCTAAAGACTGCTACAGCGTTTTTCACCGGAGAAACGTCGTCACCAGCAGAGAATGATGACACACTGAACAGAGCGTTCTTAGGATTAGAAAGATCTGAAGAACCGCTACCTCAAGCAACTCAGGCAACAACATCTCAGGGCTACTCGAAGATGCCCATGAGCGCAAAATCAGCGGAAGAACATTTGAACTTACTTGCTTCATTTGTGGCCGCATACGGGAACTGCGTTCAGGGGAAAATTAACGATCCTGCTCTCTGGGATGAAGACTATGATCAGGTCGACCCTGACGATCTAGAGGAAATGGATCTAAAATGGCAACTGGCCATGGTAACCCAATGGGTTAAAAGATTCATCAAAAGAACTGGGAGGAATCTGACGATGGACAATAAAGGAATTGGATTTGATAAGTCCAAGGTGAAGTGTTATAACTGTCAAGGTCTGGGGCACTTCGCCAGAGAATGTCAGAGACCAAAGGTAGATACGTACCAAGGGCAGAACCAGCATCACAGACAGTTTCAGAATCAGTCCCAACAGCGATACCTTCCAAGTTCATCTGCCGGTCAAGCCAATCTAGCTGGTCTACTATCAAATGTCACTTCAGACAGATAGCTAGATGGTACTTACGACTGGAGCTCACATCCAGAATCAAAGGCTCGGGCTTTTATGGCTGAAGTCACGGAGAATGGGTGTGAAGGTGAAGAGCAGACCACAAGGGACAGCAGTCCGATGTGGGTGGAGAAGACGAATGATCAGACGCTTCTGGAGTTTGCCGCTCAGATGGCCAACGTGGAATCTGATAACACAAAGGTTAGTCTGACTTACTCTCTTTTTCGCGAATTATGTGCGTTGTGTGTTACTTCTAACGATAGGTTAAATCTAGTCTTAGAATCACATAAATCCATAACTGCTCAAAATGAGAATTTAAAAGCTGATAACGCTAGCTTAAACGATATTAAGCAAGATCTTAAGGAAAAACTTAAGGCTGATGCTCAAGATGTAATAGTTCTGAAAGACAAACTGAGTGAGCAGTGGGTTAGGTTAGAGCTTATGTATGAGCATGTAGAGGCCTTGACCAAAAATCTTAAGGACAAAGACATAGAGCTAGCTGAAGCAAAGGTAAAGGTAGCTGAGGCCAATAGTAAGTTAGAAAAGTTTAGGAATTCAAGCCTGAACCTAGGGAAAGTTTTAGACGCTCAACGCCAGTCTAAAAAGCCTGTAGGTCTAGGATTTCATGAAATTCCTCCACCTTTTAATGCAAACTACGTGCCTCAACCTCAGGAGAGAACTGATAAATCAGTAGACTTAGAGGACATACCTACACCGACACCAGAGCCTGTAATAGATAATGCACCTAAGGTGACTGACACAACCGTCAAGGTTAAGAAAGTCAAATTTGTGTCTTCCTCCAGTGAAACACCTGCAGGAAAACATAAAATTGATTTTAATGATCAGGACGATGAACCAGTCGCAGTAGATGTGCAAAAGGACCAAGACACTAGTGAGACACCTAAGTCTAAGGGAACTCACAAGAAGTCCATAGATAAGATGTCCTGCTTTAGATGTCATGAAAAAGGGGCATGTTGCTTCTAACTGTCCGCTTAGGAAACCTGAAGTTACACCTAAGACAGGGAAGCCAACACCAGTTAAGCCCTCAACTAGTGTGGCAAGCACCAGTAGTTCTCAGAGTACCGAGAAAACTGTGCAGGCCGCACCAAAACAAGTTGTGAAACAAGTACCGGTAAAGGTTGGACCAAAGGAAGTGGTTAGGACTAGTTCACCGAACAGTCATAAATCAATCTAGGTCTGGACCTCAACAACAGTATAAGAGCATAACAACTAGCAGATCATACACTCCGGTTAGGTCACACACTCCTATTAGACATCACACACCGGTAAGAGCTCAGGGATCACAATCCGAAATGCAATATAATAGGAATTATTCAAGAGCCCCACAACAAATGCCAACTCAAAGGCAGAGAGTGAATTTACATCACTCGGCACCACAACAAACTCCTGTTCAATGACCCAAGTCACCTGAAAGGCGAGATGGGTATTTGAAAGAGTTTAAGTACGTGGACGAGAATGGTATAACCAAGTCAGTTATGGCTTGGGTTCCCCGTGATAACTAACCTATTTTCTTTCATGTGCAGGAGATTACCACAGGTCCAAACAACAAATGGTTCGTCGACAGTGGATGCTCCAGGCACATGACAGGGGAAAGAAGTCTTCTTACAGACTTCAAGGGTGGGAATCGGGGATTTGTATCATTCGCGGGAAACAAGGGAGGAAACATCACGGGTACCGGAGTGGTCACTAATGGGACGATCAAGTTGGACCAAGTTTTTCACGTTGATAAACTGGTTCACAATCTCATTAGTGTATCTCAAATCTGTGACAAGAAGAATTCAGTGTTGTTCACTGACACTGAAGCGTTAGTGCTAAAACCGGGATTCAAGATTCCTGAAGAATGGGTATTGATGCGGGCACCAAGGAAGAATGACTTGTACATGCTTGATATGAACAAGCCGGAGACTTCGATGGGGCCAATCTGTTTGTTATCCAAAGCTTCGGAGACGGAATCCGTATTGTGGCACAGACGCATGGCTCACTTGCACCTAAGAAAATGAACTACATAACGAAAAATGGATTGGTGCAAGGTGTGCCTATGAAGAGCTTTCAGTTCGAGGACAAGTGTCTACCATGCAAGAAGGGTAAACAACATAAGAAGACACACAAGTCCAAGACGCAGAACTCCATAACCTCAACATTCGATTTGTTGCACATGGACCTTTTCGGCCCAATCAACAAAAGGAGTATCGGAGGTAGTTGGTATTGTTTGGTTATCACTGACGATTACTCACGATTTTCTTGGGTTTTCTTTCTAGGTACAAAGGACGAGACGACTTCCAAGCTTATCGGGTTCTTAGACCAAGTGGAGAATTCCTACGGAACACGGGTTAAAAGGATACGCAGTGATAATGGAACCGAGTTCAAAAACATTGTAATTGGTGTATATTGCCTCTCAAAGGGCATAGTGCATCAATTTAGTGCACCATATGAGCCTCAACAAAATGAGGTGGCCGAACGTAAAAACAGGACACTGATTGAGGCAGCTAGGACTATGTTGTCGGATTCAAAGCTTCCTACCATGTTTTGGGGGGAGGCAGTGAATACCGCATGTCACATTTTAAACCGGGTCCTAACTGTCAAATCTTTGAACAAAACCTGTTATGAAATTTTGAATAAACGGCCACCTAATTTAACTGGCTTCGAACCGTTTGGGGTACCATGCACTTTATTGCGTACAAAACATCAACCGAAGTTTGGTGAAAAGGCTGACGAAGGATACTTCCTAGGTTATATGCCGAACTCACCAAACAAGCGGGTTTTTAACAAAAGAAATGGTACAGTGGAAATTGTGTATAACATTGAAGTCACAAGTTATACACATGAACCCCAAACAGGTCCGGAATGGATATTTGACTATGATAAATTATTTGAGTCATTTAACATTCCTTTGGATGAAAATGCAGGTACAATAAAAGGACATGGCGACGTTGCATCTGAATGACGATGGTCATACCTTTCCGAGGACTACGTTTGAATCCACATCCGAGCCTACTTCGACTGTAGATGGATCTCCAGAAGTCAATATTCCTGAAGCACCTTCAACTGAGAACCAAACTCAGGAAACAAACTCCAACTCTGAGGAAAATGTCCACAAGGAGGAAAATGTAGAGTCTGAGGAAGTTCCCCCATTAGGTGAAATAGGATCTAACTTAGGAGATAATCTAAGGGTTGATGAGATAGAGACCTCTAGGATCAACAAGAACCATCCTATAGAAAGCATCATAGGAAATCCTAACGAGGGTGTGAGGACTAGGAGTAGTTTAAATAACAACACTGTGGTGTTGTCGATGATAAACGACTCCGAGGCATATCACACATGTCTCTATTCTTATTTCATATCGCAAGTAGAGCCTAAGAATGTGCAAATGGCACTTAAGGATAACTCCTGGGTTGAAGCGATGCAGGAAGAACTCTCGCAGTTTAGGAAACTAGAAGTGTGGGAGTTAGTTCCATTACCTCGAGGGGAAGTTGCCATAGGAACCAAATGGGTTTTTAAGTGCAAAAGAGACGATCGGGGTATAGTCACTCGCAACAAGGCTAGGCTAGTTGTAAAGGGTTTCAACCAAGAGGAGGGAATCGATTACAATGAGGTGTTTGCACCAGTAGCAAGGCTGGAAGCCATTAGGTTGTTTCTAGCTTTTGCCTCCTTCAAGGGCTTTAAGGTATATCAATTAGATGTGAAGAGTGCTTTCCTATATGGGAAAGTGAAGGAGTTGGTGTATGTAGAACAACCGCCCGGATTTACTGATCCAAAATATCCTGATAGAGTATATCGCTTAGATAAAGCTCTATATGGATTGCATCAGGCACCAAGGGCATGGTATGAGACTCTATCCAACCATTTATTAGAGAACGGATTTGAAAGGGGTAGGATAGATAGTACTCTGTTTGTTAAGAGGAAGGGAGAACATTTTATCTTGGTACAAGTGTACGTCGATGATATCATTTTTGGATCATCAGACGAACAGATGTGCAAAGATTTCGAGAAGGTGATGAAGTCTAAGTTCGAGATGAGTGCAATGGGAGAGTTAACTTTCTTTTTGGGGTTACAAGTTGACCAGAAGAAGGATGGTATGTTTATCCATCAGACGAAGTATGTCTATGACATATTAGAACGCTTCGGGATGGAAGGAACAAAATTGACTGCCCATTTTAGCACACCGATTCAAGTGAATCACAATCTCGGACCGGGTACTGAAAGTGATGCCGATGTGGATCCGACATTATATCGGGCCATGATTGGATCACTAATGTATAACTGCTTCAAGACCTGACATCATGTTTGCTCTGTGTATTTGTGCTAGGTTTCAAGCTAATCCGAAGGAGATGCACATGAAAGCTGTGAAGCGGATTTTACGATACCTCAAGTCGAAACCGAAGCTGGGACTTTGGTATCATGCGGAGGGAGATCTAGAGTTGGAGGCATTCACGGATTCTGACTACGGAGGATGCAGCTTGACGCGCAAATCAACAACTGGAGGTTGTCAATTCCTAGGAGGGAGACTGGTATCCTGGAAATGCAAGAAACAGACGTCGGTAGCCGTATCAACGTGCGAGGCCGAGTATGTTGCTGCTGGTAGTTGCTGCTCACAGGTTCTGTGGATACAACAACAATTGCGGGATTACGGTTTGGCTTACACTCAAACTCCTATTAGGATAGACAATCAATCTACAATTGCTATAACTAATAATCCAGTTAACACAGTAAAACAAAGCACATAGACATAAGGCATCATTTTATTCGTGATTGTGCTGAAAAGAACTTAATCAAATTGGTAAAAGTGGCAACGGATGATAATAATGCTGATTTATTTACCAAAGCATTTGATAAGTCACGGTTTGAATATTTAATTCAACTAAATGGAATGCGCAACCCAGAGTAATTTGACCTTAGTGGTAGTTTATTTCCTTTTATAGAAGTAGTATTTCTTTCTTTTTATAGTAAGTCTGCTAATTTAGGATAGTTTCTATTCTTAGTAAGTTTCTATTTTTAGTAAGTTAGTAGGTTATCTTCTTTTATTGCTATTTTTTAAGAAAAACAAAAGAAAAAAGAGAGAAAATTATAAAAATACAAAAAAAAAGAGAATATCAGAAAAAGAGTTAAGTATTAGATACATAGGTTCAAAGTGACGAAAATTAGCACACTCGTTACAAACTCTAAGTGTTTAGACTTCCACACATAATGCACCTAAAATTCTAAGTGTTATACTTTATTTTAGTTTGATGTGTTGGTAGGCATAATACATATAGGGAATCTCAAGGCTAATAAAATATTCAAGAAAAAGTCAAGTGTGTCGCTAACTTAGATGTATGACCAATCGGTCTTAATTTTTATGTACAATACATACAAACTTTGAGTCTAAATGAGGTATGCAAACTTTCTGGGGATGTATAGCAACATCAAATACATCTTAAAATGGAAAGAATAGAAAAATCATACAAAATTGAGAGTCGAAAACATGTAACTCTGTTGTACGTAAGTACAGACCTGTTGCCTCTGTTTAGATTCGGGTTAGCAAGATAGGTCGCTTTGTTGTACGTCGGTACACACCTGTCACCGCTGTCTTGCTAGCTTTAAAATAAACCTTAAGTCAAACTAAGACACTTTGTTGTATGAAAATACAGACCTGTGTCCGATGTTTGTCTTTTAAAGAAAGTTTGCAAATACCAACAAGTTAGAATCTTAGTCTGTATGCCTTGATCATAAAAGTATGTCTATGTTTGAGTCACGTAAGATAATTTCATGATAAATAAAAATGCCAAGGGATATTCCGTAATGTAGCATGTTTAAAGGGGTAAAATACCAACAATCGGCTAAATAGGTATTTCACGACAAACAATCAAAGGAATCAAAAATTCCTAAGTGTGGAAGTTTAAGTACTGAAAGTGAGTATCTGACACCGCTATCTGATTGAACCTTTCTTTGACTATACTCGTCAAAAATATTTTGTTAAGTGTTTAGCTTAGATTGTAAATTTTAATAAGTATAGTTTAAGTCTAAGTTACATTTTTGGTCAAAATTTTAAAATTTTATTTTTTACTTATTTTAATTTTATTTTATTTTTCCTTAGTTTATTTTATTTTATTTTATTTTTCTACTTAGGAAAAGGGTCAAAAATTACTGAGGGTGCATTCATAGTTGGATAAAATAAACACTGCGTGAAAAATCTTGTGCTTAGGGTAAAAGAGTTGGCATAGTTTATCTTGTTACACAATAAAATTGAAAAAGTTGAAAAAGTTGAAGTTATTTCAAAATTTTCTAAGTTTCAGGGGAAATTCGAGTTTAGTTTAAACTCGAAACTAGGTAGTCTCGAATCTGTCAGTAGATTCGAATGTGGCCATAGACTCGAAGGTAGGTTGTATAAATAGGTTAACAGTAACGTCATTAACTCATTACTGTTTTCGAATCTACTTTCTCGAATCTGTTGGCGATTTCAAATCTAACTGCTCGAGTCTATCGATTTCCACACAAACGACAATTTGTCGAGTTTCTTGCTTGGTGTTTTGATTCTACTGTTACATCTAGGTATAATCAACTAGGTTGTACAATATTCATGTAGTATTATACATCATTTAAGCCAAAAATCATCGATTTTTGAAGGTTTATGGGTCTAAATCGTGTTTTTCAAAATTACCAAATTTGGACCTATAAATAGTCAAATTAATTGCACATATCTGTGATTAGTAACTAGTAGGACTAATGAATGTAATTTTCTGAGTCCAAAATGGTTAAAATCATGGGTTTTGGTGTTAAATTAGGCCGACAGGTTCGAATCTGTTCCAAACGATTCTCGAGTCTGTCAGTAAACTCGAGAATGTCACTAGATTCGAGTGTACCATTAAACTCGAAAAGGGGTTTATTCGAATCTGTTTATTCGAATCTGTCATTTTATTTAAATTATTTAATTTAAATTTTATTAAACTTGTAGAAATTCTTTTGTGTTGGATTCTGTACATAATCAAGTTCAAAATAAAACAAATTTGAATTTAGGCAAGTTTATTGATTTTTATTAATTCTAATAGTTTATCTAATGTGCAGATATGGCTGTTCGAGTATTTGTGCCGAAGCACAATATGGTCATTCCCCCCGACCATCATATCCCTGAGGCGCAGGGTTTTCGTCAAATGCTAGATTTCTTAGTAGAATCTAGGATTGCTTTCGCTTTGTCACATAACATTCAGATTGTTATTCCTTATGTTCGCCAGTTCTATGATCATCTTCAGGTGGATTGCTCTGTCACCCCGACAGTGCTGAGAACTAGAATAGCTGGACAATCGCTAGTGTTTTCTGCCGATATGCTACGACAGGTTTTGTAGCTAGGATCTCAGGAAGAAGAGTCTGGGCCTATTGACTTTCCATTAAGTATTAGACAAGCAGCTTTTCAGAGGATGGATATTTAGATGTGACGAAGACATCTTACATGAAGAGCGGCCTTATTGGTCAATGGAGATTCTTGGCTCATGTCTTTATGGTCTGTTTTGCAGCCAAGAAAGCTGGTTTTGACTATATTGTCTCGAAGATCCAATCTGGGATGATCGCCTTAGTATATAATCGGCCTTTCAGCTTTTCTCAAATGTTATTCTCGGAATTTGTCCATCAAATCTCAGCTCCAGAGCAGCAACAATTTCTGCTATATCCTCGTTTCATAATGATGCTCATCAGTCATTTCTTGCTGAATCTGCCTCAGCTAAATGAGATCCAAAGCGTAGCAGTGATGGATAAAAGGATTTTTACGGATTGCTCCTCGCATAGAGGAAGGTTGGCGGTTCCGGTCGAGCGACCGTTGTTTGGAGCAGTTCTAGATAGGAACTTTGAAGCACCAGATACTGCCAACTGGGCAGGTGTAGTGGAAGTTCAGCCTGGACAGCCACAACAACAACCACGGTGTAACAACTGGCCTAAAAATAAGGTATGAAACTCAAAAATTAAACTAATATAAAACTCGAATAATGAAGTAATAAACCCGAATGAAATTATATGAATCTCGAATCATATAATCAATAAACTCGAATGGTGTTGTATGAATCTCGATGAAAGAAGTAATAAACTCGAATAATGATATAATGAAACTCGATTAGTAAAGATCTAGACTCGAATAACACTTTGATGAAACTCGAATAAAGAAGCAATTTTCTCGGATGAAACAGTATAAAACTCGAATGATGAAGATACAAATCTCGATTTCTAAGGGATGAAACTCGAATAAAGAAACATAAAACTCGGATAAAACTACATAAAACTCGAACAGTTAAACAAAGAAACTCGATTGATGAAGCAAGAAACTCGATTGACGAAGAAAGAAACTCGAATGATGAAGCCTAAAAACTCGATCAAAACTGAACCAAACTCGAATTAAATTACATAAAACTCGATTCACACTTGAATCGAGTTTAACATTCCAGAAATTTTTCTAAGTATGTATATATATATATATATATATATATATATATATATATATATATATATATATATATATATATATATATATATCAGTATTTATTATTGCCACCTCTTTTGCACGCCTCTTGTACTTTTATTAATATAAAAATTGAAAACCCATACTACTTATCACCCTAAAAAGTAAGTTGTCCTTTAAAGGACAACTAGATGTACTTTTGTATTATTATATTAATAAACAACATGCAACATACAATTATGAAATCGGCCACACCTTTTTGTCCAACACTCAACCGAAAACACCTTTTCTTTTCATCATTTCACTAAATTTTAATTACTTTATCATTATTTTTAATAACCCTTTTTCTTCTATAAATAGAAGACAAACCCATTTCACAAAAACACACCAACACACATATTCTCTCTCAAAACAAAATCGGCCAAGAAGTTCAAGTATTCTTCAAACTTTTGTAAGTTTTTCTTATTTACGTTATTTTCACCTTAAAAATTTATAAAACATGAAAAATCAAATACATTTACTAAAATATAATACTCTTCATTTACAACTCGGTTTTCATAATACTCGCGAAATTTTTCCATGCAAAATGTATGAATACCCTTTCGTAATGATGCACATGCTCGTACATATATGTATGCATTTTCGTATATATATATAAATACATATGTACGTATGCATGCATGCATGCATCAAAATATCCTTGGAAATAAACTACTTAAAGTCATTTTTGTAAATCGGAATTAATACAACAAATTATATTTTTAAATAAATTACTTGAACGTAACTACAAATCAGTATCAACATATGAAATCCTACGAAAATATTTATACATCACCCCCAAGTACATAAAATATTCAAACACGTATTATGATGATATTGACCCGAACTCGTAAAAATATTAGGACGAGTCTCAACCATTCGAACAAGTGCTTAACTCAGATCCAAAAACATCATCAAAAACCAACAAGGTGAGTCTTCATAGTCCCATTTTTCCATTATTATGTTTTGGATGAAATACATGCTTCGTTTTTATATGGACACAAAACTTCTCGATTCTATTATGTATTACATATGTGATTTCCGCCCTTATATCATGAAATCGTTAGTTGCATTTGTTTGCAAGCGCAAATATATTGTGGATAGATCTATTGGGAGTCATGTCCCCCACTCGGGTTAGTGGTTTAGCTAACTGCGGGTGCATATATATTCAACACACGGTATTACGTATGGGAATACTGCTCGGGGCAAAACTCATTCTAATTAAGCTTCGGTGACATGATGGTTTATGTAATACATCTCATGGAATTTATGTTTTTATAAATTCAACGCATCTCATAATGTCCATACAACTGGTCTTTTCGTGTAAACCTATGAACTCACCAACAAATTTTGTTGACGTATTTTAGCATGTATTTTCAGGTAATTAAGGCAAGTGTGCCTTCGGATACACTAACTTTCAAGCTTCCGCATTTCATGGAGTCGCATGCATATTTCGAAATTAACGGAGATTTGACTGCATTATTTTTGGACGCATTAATTATGTATTAGAATCTCTGTATTACGCGAACTTCATTTCTTTCATTTTGTAAAACGTTATTACATTCTTAAATTTTAATGATGTATTATTTCGAAAACGTCCATATAGTGGTCGTTTGTTATAATTATGGTTACGCTTCCGCACTCGTCACGTCTCACTGCCAACCAAGGTAGCAGGGTGTTACAGATTCGTATCAGAGCCATAGTTATAGTGAACTAGGTTGCATTAGTACCCTAGACTATAACTGCACATAAATATTTCTGATTTTAAGAATGTTTTTGTAACTAACTAAAAGAGTACAAATGAACCTTGTTAGCAGAAACCATGAACCATCCAGAAATTATCATTCTATCTGACTCAGAGGCGGAATACACTCCCGCAAGTCCCACGGCCACGGAAGTCTTTCCAGATGAAGAAACCTCGGAGGAGGAGGACCCGTCGGAAGATCCGATGGAGGAATCCGAAGAAGAGCCGATGGAGGAAGAGGATCCTTCACCACCGACGGCCCCTGCTCGCGTCCCGTACCACCCGGCCGAACCATCATATAAGCCGTATAGGCCTTATCCTAACGGCCCAAAGATGTTGTACACACCCCGCAAACGGGTAAACATACCAAGAAGGGAGACTATTCCTGTTCCGACTCCCCAGCCCAATCCCTCGACACCACACCGACGGGTAGACGCCCGGCGATGGACCTGGATACCGGAGACCCTCCGCGAATGGAGGCAGATGGAGGGAGTTCCTCCAAACTTCGAGATCGGAGGGCCATCCTCCGCACCTGTCTCATCGCTCACCCAAGAGCCTGCCGATCAGACCATACCACTTTTGATCGCAAGGTCTACCAGGCATGACCACCAGATTCGGTCACTTAACCTGGATATCGGGGAGATGACCGCTCGTTTAGAGCGGGAGGAGTTGCAAAACTACAACATATATTGGGCCAATCAACACGCCCTTGCTATACAGCAGGACGGACTGAATGAGCTCCGGCAGCAACTAGCCGAGAGCCAAGCCCGGATCGAAGAGCTGACGCAGCGCCTCCACTCAATGGAAAAGGGAGAGACCACTGATCACTCCCACACCTAGTACTTTTCCATTTCCTTTGTATTGGTAGGAAAAATATCGTGTAATAGCGTAGGATAAAATTTTCGGGTAATAACCCGCCCCCAATGTAAGAAAAATTTCGAATGATTAATGAAAATTCCCAAGATATTTATGAGATTGTGCTTGATGATTATAATATTATGCTGCATCTTTAAGATTCAACTTCTTACACTATGATTCTCTTTAAACTTCAAGATAATGCCGCCAAAACGAGCAATGAATGCCGCTGACATTGAAGAGCTTGTTGCACAAAGGGTGGCTGCCGCCATAGCTACCTCCGAGGCAAACCGGAATAGCACAGCCAATGGGGTTGGTGGTGCCAGTCGCACCACGGGAGGAACTGAAACTCACACGAAAGGTTGTGGGATTAAAGGGTTTTTAAGTTGCAAACCCCGGTATTTCAATGGAACCGAAGGAGCAGTCGGTTTGATCCGTTGGTTTGAAAAGTTAGAATCCGTATATCGTGTCAGCGGGTGCGCTGAAGGAGACAAGGTGAAATTTGCTACTCACACCTTGCAAGATAGCGCGCTCACATGGTGGAATTCCTACGTCCAGTCTGTAGGTATTGACGAAGCCTACCAGCTCACGTGGTCCACGTTGAAACAGATGATGACGGATGAGTACTGTCCGAGAAACGAACTCCAGAAAATGGAAACGGAGTTCTGGAATCTATCAATGAAAGGAACGGACATTGCAGGATATACCAACCGATTCCATGAACTAAGTATCCTATGTCCGCAAATGGTAACTCCGGAATACAAGAAGATTGAACGCTATATTTGGGGACTCGCTCCTCAAATACAAGGAAACGTTACAGCCTCCAACCCATCCACCATACTGGACGCCATCAGAATGGCCAACAATCTTATGGACCAAGTATCCCGGAGGAACGAAGCCAAAGCCGGGGAACACAAGAGAAAGTGGGAAGAAAAGACCGGAAAGAACGCGGGTTCACAGTCCAAGAAGCCCGAGACCATTAAAGCCTATGTAGCAGGAGTTGAGCCAAGGAGGGGCTATACCGGTACCAAGCCTTTTTGCACCAAATGCACCTTCCACCACAACCCTGGCCCCTGTCCAACCCAATGCGGAAAATGCAAACGTTTGGGCCATATGGCCAAAGATTGTAGATCCGGAGCCCCGGGTGCCAGTGGTAGCAACCCGAGGGGCTGTTTCGAATGTGGCGCAACGGGACACGTCAAGAGTGAGTGTCCGAAATTGAGGAACGAAGGAGGAGCTCAAGGGAGAGCATTTGTGTTGGGAGCGGGAGACGCTCGTCAGGACCCCCACGTGGTATCAGGTACGTTTCTCCTAAACGATATTTACGCTTACGTACTCTTTGATACTGGGGCTGATAGGAGCTTTATATCTGATAAGTTTAGCCAGCAGTTGAATGTTACTACTCTTCCCTTAGACAACTCATATACAGTAGAACTGGCGGATGGCAAAATAATAAAGGCAAGTAGTATCATTAAGGAATGCACACTAAAACTAGCAGATCACTTCTTTAAGATAGACTTAATGCCTATAGAACTCGGAAGTTTTGATGTGGTGATTGGTATGGACTGGTTGTCACATAACCAGGCTGAGATTTTGTGTGGTAAGAAAGTGGTGCGAATACCACTCAGTAAGAAGAAAGTCCTCACGGTCCAAGGGGAAAAGAAGAACCGACAATTGAATGTCATATCCGGCCTAAGAACATTAAAATGTCTTAGGAAGGGTTGTCATGCAGTGTTGGTCCAGATCGTAGAAAAAGAGTCGAAGGAAAAACGACTTGAGGATATTCCAGTAGTACGTGACTACCCGAAGGTATTCCCGGAAGACTTGCCTGGGCTTCCTCCAGCTAGGCAAGTAGAATTTCAAATCGACTTAGTGCCAGGAGCTGCACCGGTCGCAAGAGCCCCATATAGGCTCGCACCTTCTGAGATGCAAGAACTATCCAGTCAATTGCAAGAATTGATGGATAAAGGATTCATTCGACCAAGTTCCTCACCTTGCGGAGCTCCGGTTTTGTTCGTTAAAAAGAAAGACGGATCCTTCAGAATGTGCATAGACTACCGAGAGCTAAACAAGTTAACAATAAAGAACCGCTACCCTCTCCCTAGGATTGATGACCTGTTCGACCAGCTACAGGGATCTAGCTTCTACTCAAAGATCGATCTGCGCTCCGGTTATCATCAAGTAAAAGTTCGGGAAGAAGATATCCCCAAGACGACATTCAGAACTCGTTATGGACATTACGAATTCCAGGTGATGCCATTCGGTTTAACCAACGCACCAGCCGTATTTATGGACCTCATGAATCGGGTGTGTAAACCATATCTGGATAAATTTGTAATAGTGTTCATAGACGATATCCTAATCTATTCCAGAAGTAAAGAAGAGCATGAACAACATCTCAAGTTGATCTTGGAGTTGTTAGAGAAAGAGCAGCTATACGCCAAATTTTCAAAATGTGAATTTTGGTTGCGAGAAGTAAAATTCCTTGGGCATGTGATCAACAGTCAGGGAATTCAGGTCGACCCATCAAAGATCGAGGCCATAAAGAACTGGGCAATCCCAAGAACCCCCACAGAAGTCCGCCAATTCCTAGGACTTGCCGGTTATTATAGGCGATTCATTGAGAACTTCTCGAAGATAGCAGGTTCCTTAACGGAGTTGACCCGTAAGGATGTGAAATACGTCTGGGGTGAAGAGCAGGAAAAGGCGTTTCAGCTGCTTAAGCAGAGGTTGTGTAGTGCACCAATTCTGTCCCTACCCGAAGGGACTGAAAATTTTGTAGTCTACTGTGATGCCTCGCACAACGGATTAGGTTGTGTGCTCATGCAAAGGGACAAGGTCATCGCTTGTGCATCACGACAGCTCAAGATTCACGAGGTAAACTATACGACTCATGACCTGGAACTGGGTGCAGTGGTGTTTGCTCTCAAAATATGGAGGCACTATTTGTATGGAACCAAGTGCACGGTGTTCACGGACCATAAAAGCCTCCAGCATATCCTGAATCAGAAAGAGTTAAATATGAGGCAACGACGTTGGGTGGAACTTCTTAGCGACTATGACTGCGAGATTCGCTACCATCCAGGAAAAGCAAATGTCGTAGCTGACGCCCTAAGCCGAAAGGAACGGGTTAAGCCATTGAAAGTCCGAGCTTAGGTAATGACTATACAGTCAAACCTAAACTCTCAAGTCCGAGAGGCACAAGAAGAGGCAGTCAAGGAGGATAATCTGCTGAATGAAGCATTGAGAGGCATGGATAAGCAGTTTGAAATTAAGTCAGATGGATGCCGATACTTCATGGGCAGAATTTGGTTACCGAAGTTTGGAGGCGTAAAGAAACTGGTCATGGATGAAGGGCACAAAACAAGATATGCTATTCATCCAGGGTCGGACAAGATGTATCACGACTTGAAGGGATCATACTGGTGGCCAAACATGAAGGCTGACATTGCTACTTATGTCAGCAAGTGCTTAACATGTTTAAAAGTTAAGGCTGAGCATCAAAGGCCGTCAGGATTGCTAGTCCAGCCAAAGATACCCCAATGGAAGTGGGAAAATATCACCATGGATTTTATCACCAAGTTGCCAAAGACTTCTGGAGGTTATGACACCATCTGGGTGATCGTGGATCGGCTGACCAAGACCGCACACTTCCTGCCAATCAAGGAGACTGACAAGATGGATAAGTTAACACGAACCTATCTTAAGGAGGTCGTCTCAAGGCATGGGGTGCCAGTATCCATTATATCAGACAGAGACAGCCGATTTACGTCAAGGTTCTGGCAATCATTGCAAGAAGCACTAGGAACGCGTCTGGATATGAGTACAGCCTATCACCCGCAATCGGACGGTCAGAGTGAAAGAACGATTCAAACATTGGAAGATATGCTAAGGGCATGTGTCATCGACTTTGGAAAAAGTTGGGACAGACACCTGCCATTAGTTGAGTTTTCTTATAACAACAGTTATCACTCGAGCATTAAGACCGCCCCATTCGAAGCACTCTATGGACGAAAGTGTCGATCACCTCTTTGTTGGGCTGAAGTAGGGGATAGTCAGATTACTGGACCTGAGATCATCCAGGAAACTACAGAGAAGATAGCCCAGATTCAGAACCGATTGAAGATTGCGCGGGATCGACAGAAGAGTTATGCAGACATCCGACGGAAGGATTTGGAATTCCAAGAGGGAGATCAAGTGATGCTGAAAGTCTCGCCTTGGAAAGGCGTAATCCGTTTTGGAAAACGAGGAAAACTCAATCCTCGTTATATCGGACCATTCAAAATCACCAGAAGAATTGGCCCGGTAGCTTACCGACTCGATCTACCCCCAGAGCTTAGTAACGTTCATAATACCTTCCACGTATCCAATCTTAAGAAATGTCTGGCGGATGAATCACTCGTGATACCCATGGACGAGCTGGAGATAGACGATAAGTTGAATTTCATTGAGCAACTGGTGGAAATAATGGACCGAGAAGTCAAGAAACTCAAGCACAGTCGAATTCCAATAATAAAGGTCCGATGGAACTCTAAACGAGGTCCCGAGTTTACTTGGGAACAGGAAGATCAATTCCGAGAGAAGTACCCCCAGCTGTTCTCAAATGTCCAAGCAGAGGAGAACACGAGCTAATTTCGGGACGAAATTCCTTCAACAGGGGGAGACTGTAACAACTGGCCTAAAAATAAGGTATGAAACTCAAAAATTAAACTAATATAAAACTCGAATAATGAAGTAATAAACCCGAATGAAATTATATGAATCTCGAATCATATAATCAACAAACTCGAATGGTGTTGTATGAATCTCGATGAAAGAAGTAATAAACTCGAATAATGATATAATGAAACTCGATTAGTAAAGATCTAGACTCGAATAACACTTTGATGAAACTCGAATAAAGAAGCAATTTTCTCGGATAAAACAGTATAAAACTCGAATGATGAAGATACAAATCTCGATTTCTAAGGGATGAAACTCGAATAAAGAAACATAAAACTCGGATAAAACTACATAAAACTCGAACAGTTAAACAAAGAAACTCGATTGATGAAGCAAGAAACTCGATTGACGAAGAAAGAAACTCGAATGATGAAGCCTAAAAACTCGATCAAAACTGAACCAAACTCGAATTAAATTACATAAAACTCGATTCACACTTGAATCGAGTTTAACATTCCATAAATTTTTCTAAGTATGTATTTATATATATATATATATATATATATATATATATATATATATATATATATATATATATATATATATATATATATATATATATATATATATATATATATATATATATATATATATATATATGTATATCAGTATTTATTATTGCCACCTCTTTTGCACGCCTCTTGTACTTTTATTAATATAAAAATTGAAAACCCATACTACTTATCACCCTAAAAAGTAAGTTGTCCTTTAAAGGACAACTAGATGTACTTTTGTATTATTATATTATTAAACAACATGCAACATACAATTATGAAATCGGCCACACCTTTTTGTCCAACACTCAACCGAAAACACCTTTTCTTTTCATCATTTCACTAAATTTTAATTAGTTTATCATTATTTTTAATAACCCTTTTTCTTCTATAAATAGAAGACAAACCCATTTCACAAAAACACACCAACACACATATTCTCTCTCAAAACAAAATCGGCCAAGAAGTTCAAGTGTTCTTCAAACTTTTGTAAGTTTTTCTTATTTACGTTATTTTCACCTTAAAAATTTATAAAATATGAAAAATAAAATACATTTACTAAAATATAATACTCTTCATTTACAACTCGGTTTTCATAATACTCGTGAAATTTTTCCATGCAAAATGTATGAATACCCTTTCGTAATGATGCACATGCTCGTACATATATGTATGCATTTTCGTATATATATATAAATACATATGTACGTATGCATGCATGCATGCATCAAAATATCCTTGGAAATAAACTACTTAAAGTCATTTTTGTAAATCGGAATTAATACAACAAATTATATTTTTAAATAAATTACTTGAACGTAACTACAAATCACTATCAACATATGAAATCCTACGAATATATTTATACATCACCCCCAAGTACATAAAATATTCAAACACGTATTATGATGATATTGACCCGAACTCGTAAAAATATTAGGACGAGTCTCAACCATTCGAACAAGTGCTTAACTCAGATCCAAAAACATCATCAAAAGCCAACAAGGTGAGTCTTCATAGTCCCATTTTTCCATTATTATGTTTTGGGATGAAATACATGCTTCGTTTTTATATGGACACAAAAACTTCTCGATTCTATTATGTATTACATATGTGATTTCCGCCCTTATATCATGAAATCGTTAGTTGCATTTGTTTGCAAGCGCGAATATATTGTGGATAGATCTATTGGGAGTCATGTCCCCCACTCGGGTTAGTGGTTTAGCTAACTACGGGTGCATATATATTCAACACACGGTATTACGTATGGGAATACTGCTCGGGGCAAAACTCATTCTAATTAAGCTTCGGTGACATGATGGTTTATGTAATACATCTCATGGAATTTATGATTTTATAAATTCAACGCATCTGATAATGTCCATACAACTGGTCTTTTCGTGTAAACCTATGAACTCACCAACAAATTTTGTTGACGTATTTTAGCATGTATTTTCAGGTAATTAAGGCAAGTGTGCCTTCAGATACACTAACTTTCAAGCTTCCGCATTTCATGGAGTCGCATGCATATTTCGAAATTAACGGAGATTTGACTGCATTATTTTTGGACGCATTAATTATGTATTAGAATCTCTGTATTACGCGAACTTCATTTCTTTCATTTTGTAAAACGTTATTACATTCTTAAATTTTAATGATGTATTATTTCGAAAACGTCCATATAGTGGTCGTTCGTTATAATTATGGTTACGCTTCCGCACTCGTCACGTCTCACTGCCAACCAAGGTAGCAGGGTGTGACACACGGCAACCGCGAGCACAACAACAAAGGCGAAGACAAAGAGCTACAGCGACTCAAACTCAGGCAACCAGGCCTTCTACAAGGCAACAGCCAGAGATATAAGAGGTGGGCCCTTCGAATATCCCAATTGAATCTGATCAGTTGTGCCATACACTATATGAAATTTGGGAAGCAGGTCCTCATGCCAATGAAGAAATATCTGCAGCGTTGGTGGGAGAATTGCTTGAGCCTCCAGAGGTAGAAGAATATGTGCTTAGGGATGTTGACGAATATGAACCAGACCAGACTGGTAATGATGAGTCATCATCTGCCACTGAGTCAGAAGAAATGGAGGAGATAGAGGTTGAAGCTCCAGAGTCCGTATCTACAGAACCAACAGTTCGAATAGAAACTTATGGATCTAGAGTTGTGGTGATTAATGAAGAAGCTTCAAGGAGGCGAGCATCAAGAGAGTCTGATGACTCTGATTTTGAAGAAGAAGACGTTACACCATTAGTGACAAGGCAACGGGCCAAGCGTCATAGATTTATGCAAGGATCGTCTTCAGCTTCAGCAGAACAACCTGAAAATTCTCAAACTCAAACTCCTCAACCTCAGGAACCTCAAACCACCATTCCACCATCACCACCTCATGATGAACCATACATCCCATCGCCGATCATTCCAACTCCACTTCAATCCATCCCATCAACCTCATCCACATACGCCGACAATCAAAGATTTCTGCAGCTAAAAGCTCGAGTTGACTTCCAAAATATCCAGATCTTAGGCCTCACAAAGGCAATCGGTGAGATTCAGACTCATAACGCAAATCTTGATAACGAGAATGCCGATCTAAAAAGGATAGTGGAAAAGGTTCAGGAAGAGAACTTAGAGTTAAAGACACTTGTAGCTGATCAAGCAGCTGAGTTAAGATCGATGCGCTCCCTAGTTGAGCAATTAATGAAAAATTTACAGGCTCAGGGGGAGACATCGTGCCGAGATCAAGAAGTGCGCAGGGAGGATGATGATAACGAAGATGACTAGGGCAATGATCCCAGCTCTCAAAGACAGAATGAGCCAGTATATTTTTCTGCTGCTCAGGATGCTCAATCTCAGGAGGAGCCAAGTCAAGCAGGAGGTGAAGTAGGAGAGGCCGGTTCGTCTAAACCTACGGATTATGAGATAAGTGAGATGATTGATGCACTCATGGATCTTGATGACGAGCCGATGGATTTGGGTTTTGAATTTGAAGAGGATATGTATGAACTAGAAGAGGGAGAATTTGTCCCTGAAGAGATTGTTGATTGGAGATCAGATGATGAGGTGTGTGCTGACGAAGACGATGAAGCTGATGAGATCGTCGTTCAGCAGAATCCAATCACTGATACATATGTGATAGAAGGAAATGATGTTGTTAACATAGAAGTGGTGAATGCTGCTTTAAATGTTGAGTCATCAACAGAAGAGCCTGTCAGAGAGTTAACGAATGAAGAGAAAAGAAAGTTGTGGTTCAGGGCTGAGCAGAAGGAATTAGAGCTGAAAAAGAAGATGAAAGTGCCGGGGACTGGAAAACTGTCAGGAAGCATATTAAGCTGGTTCTTTGACAGTGAACTGCAGCTATTCATAATCAAGAGAAAAGATGGGCTCCAGTACCTGAGGCGAACTCTGAAAGTATTCAATTCACTGCCGAAGATTGAGATCAAGGCGTTAGCATGGAAAGAACTAATCAATATCGGCAATGACCCCTACGCAGATATAATTGCCAGAATCATAAGGAAAGAGGGAAGATCAAGGAAGTTTGAACGCCTAAATCCAAGGATAGGAAAAAGAGTAGAGGATCCTTCTCGAATTGATCCTCTAACTGGGCGTCCTTGGATGAAGATTCAATACAAACCCGTAAGATGTCTAAGAAAGGTGCCGCTCAAGCCTATGCCACAGAATGTCATGAAAAATCTGAATTGGTGGTATGTTGAGAGTGAAACTGGAGAAGCGGTGATGGAAGATTTTGAAGAAAAGGTGATTCTTAGAATCTATGATCCTCTTCACCTGGTAAACCTTTCTCGAGATGACCTTCAAATTTTGCATGCTCATAAGATTTCAAGTGACACTCATATGGATGGTGAGGCTAGAAAGTATGAGAATGTAGTTCGAGTGTGTATAGAAAAAGGTTTGTATGCTGGAAGCAGTTTGAATAAATAATGAACAAAGTTCTTAATCAAATGTGTGAATTATTAGAAGCTATCGTCAAGGGGGAGTCTGTTGGTACACCCTGTGTGACGATAGCAGTCTAGGTGATCCAACATTGTGGTTTAACAAGTATTTGATATGTATGTTTATATATGTTTGATATTTATTATTGTTTGTATGTTTGAACTTAATGTAACGTTTTACAAGAAGTTCAAACATGAAGATCAAAGATAAAATCAATCATAAGGTAAAAGCATAAGTTTCAATACTTAGTCAATTAATTGAAAAGGTAAATTCGAAATTTCTAAGGACTAGGATTCAAATCTGGTTAGATTCGAATGAGTCACTTAGACAGATTCGAATGTGACCACTTAGGCAGATTCGAGAATGTCAGATGGGACAAACTCGAATGGGACTTGGGCCGGATTCGAGTTTGGCCCATAACAGACTCGAATTAGCCTCTATAATTAGGGATAGACTCGATTAATTATCGGACTTTTTGCAGAATTCGAGAGTGATTAAGCATTAAGCGATTTCGAGTTTATCATCAGCGTCTGTGTTGTTTCGGAGAGAATCAGTTAGTAGGTTTGTGCTTGTGTAGTTCGTGCAGCTTCTGATAGTCTCCGTGTTTCTGGTGAGTGTTGTTACCGTCTACCCGTTAACGAGGATTCCGCACTCGTTGACGGTTCCGCGTCTAGATAGATCTGTGTTAGGTAGACCTTACAGAATCTGATCAAATAAAGATTTAAAACTAAAATGTTCTTGCTATGATATAATTCTGGACAGATTCAGATAAATTCTGAACAAAGAACTAAAGATTAAAGATATTGAAAGTGAGTCAAAGATTTGAAAAGCAAAGCCAAAGTCCAGAAAGACAAAGATTAAAGATAAATTCCTGAGATAACTCAGGTGGTGGATTTAATCTGCTTGATAAAGACAACAGACCGGTGAGTTATAGATATTCAGTTTTACATGCTAGATTCCGGTTGAGACATATTGTTAATGATAGTTTATTTGACATTCATACATGCTCAGCTGGATTGTGACCTGTGCACACCATGGTTCGGTGATGCTCTGTGGGTCATGATAGCTATTTGATTTATCATTCCGCATGACATTCTACTTACAGTTCATTTCAGATATTGTTATGAATTTATTGCTATCATGACCTTGATTATTTACGCTTCCATCATTCCTTGTGTCTTTGATGTATTGATTCAGCTTAGTATAATTAGCCTTGTCAGTCTATTGTTCTAGACCATGCTACTTCACCAGTTCTATTGAACTTGGTAATGATACTCTGATGTTCCCCCATGTTGATTACTGGTAGCTAGCTCAGTATGTGGCTGATCCCCACAATTAAAAGCGTGAGCGTGGGCTGAACATCATCCGAATCCATGACTACTATGTCTCAATCATGAGTTGCTGTAGCGGCAGTCAAGATATATCACGCTAGACCCATGATCCGCTTGATAAATGCATGTAATCTGAAAATCTATATTCTCACTAAGCATTGCTTATAGTTGTTGTTTGACTTTTTTACAGGAAAAGATAAGGGAAAAGCACCTGCTGGACCTAGTTCATAGGTCTTTCAAAAATCAAGTTGAAGTAGTCTATTGACCACTACTCAACAAACATTCGGTACTGATTGGCAGATGATAATTGTGGTGATCTGGGGTAGATTTGATTTGATTGTATGATGACATGAATTAGATTAGTCTTGTACCCTTTATAAGTTTAATTTGAAAACTGTAATTCTGAACTAAAAATTGTATTAAACTTATCCTAATATTTTGTACTTGTAATTTGAAATTCTGCAATATAATTACTCTATCTTAGTTATGATTGATATCGTGTTGCATGATGTGGGACCTTGACTCTGAGGACTGCCCCGTAAGGAGTGGCCTTCACAGGTTGTGTCAACTGCACCTTTGTTAAAACCACATTTTATGAGATCATATGACAAAGCATCATACCATGCTCGTGGTGCTTGTTAAAGACCGTACAGTGACTTATCTAAAAATATACATGATCATGCTTCGATGGATATGTGAATCCTTCGGGCTGTATATACTTGTAGGTCCAAAAAGATTTCCCTAGTATGTTGTTGTAAGCTTTAGAGGGGGGGGGGTGGTGAATACAACTATGTAAAAACTCAACACACTTTCTCAATGTTTGTATGTATATATCAACAAGTTTTAATTACAAAAAAGATCGAACTACAAAATGGTTCAAGCTAAGATGACATAAACAACAGATAGACTACTAATCTAAGACACACTCAGACTAGATACAATGAATTCACTCACTAAGATGGACTCACTGATTTTACAAGACACACAGATAGACAGCTTGAACAAGAACAGTTTGGACACACTCAACTGCTTTATTCTAAGCAGACTTTGCATGCATGAAAACACACTTCTTTGCACATTCTGAATATCACACTCATGATTGTCTCACATTCCTTAGAAGCTTCCTTTTATACTCTCACTGAGAATATTGGTGAAACTTCCTCATTGGATGCAGAGATAATGGAACGTCTTTCTAAAAATACAAAACAACTTTTCTGCACATTCTGACAAAACAACATTTGTCCCTTTGTAGTAGAATCTTTGTCTTTTCCTTTTTGTCTCTATTGCAGAATGATTTACCTTAAAGAGGAATGTCAACTTTAATCATTTCCTCTTCTTGTAGAGCCATTTTGATATAATAAATGGTTTGTCACCCATTTCAAACATCCAATTTGTCTTCATGTAACAGAGCAGTTTGGGTAGTGTAAGCAGCTTCTGTTTTTCCACTTTGTCTTCGACTTGTAAACTGATCTTCTGGTCCAAGACATTACATGATGACATGGAAACATATTCCATTAAGTGTATAACCTGTTCACAAAGGCACTTAGAATTTGTCCAAGTTGCTCAATAGGCATGAGCAGCGTTGACAGTTTATATCCAGCCTGTCCAACAGATTAGGACAACTTAGACAATCTGCCTTAGTTGCAACACATACAACAGGGTAAGCAGCTTTGACTTATATTGCAAATCACTTTTTAGGTTTCAATAAGGCATTAATAGGCCTTAAATTATACCTTCAAGTGCATCAAACAGGTTTGATTAATAATCTCCCCCTAAGATGTATAGCAGATTTGACTGAGGCCTTTTTGTGCCTAACAATCTCCTCCTATTTGCAATAGTCAGTCTTAGCTGATTCTATCAATTATCACTATATATTTTTACATTAGATTTGCTGAAAGTAAATTACAACATTGAAGTAAGGTAAAAGATCAGCTTATATATACATTGATATTGATTGTAAACAACACATGTTTTACAGAAGTACAACTGATGTACTAAAGTAAATTACAACTAATGTAATAAGATTGATTACAACTGATGTAAAATACTACATATGTACTAGAAGAAAAGTTCAACAAGTTTGGACTGTTGATGTTGGGAGCAGGTAATGGCAAGCCTGTCCAATTTATGGACAGCTTCCATTCTTCAACTACTCAGCAGTAGATGGACCTTCAAGATGTGGCCTATCTTCATACAGATGTTCGAAATGCTCCATAGTTTCATCAATTTCTTCCACTTCGTGCCTAAGGAACATGAAGTCAGGGTGTTGAAATTCTCCTCTTTCATAGAAGCCTTTAAGTTGTTCCCAGATAGCTGCTCTCCATTTTGAGGATTGTCCAAAAGTGTTGGAGAGTCTAAAGGCTATGATCTGCTTGAGACCAACCTTATGAAGATCAGATGCCCTCTGGAAAAACATTTTCATTGTTAAAGGGTCCACAAAGAACACCCCTAGCTCAGGTTCTTCTATGAGTTTGCCTTCCTCAGGCTCCACTCCTCTTGGCAGATTGTGATCCACCCCTTTGATTTCAACAGCATGCATGCCCTGTTCAATCATCATGAGGAGCTCTTCAAGCTCTGTATCCTTTCTCTTTCTTTTGGGTCTGATCTTGGGTTCCACCAGAGAGTACCCTTGATTTGTTCTTCAGGATTTAAGCCCAGGTTTTTAACTTTCTCCATCAGCATTTTGATATATGCCCTGATAGTTTGAGCAGTTTCAGATTTCGATCTGCTCAGGCCAACGATCAATTCAACCCATTCTCTGTACCCCATGCAGGCAACATCAGCAGGCTCATAAGCTTCCGGCCAGTTCTAGACCATCAGCACCTAGCCTGGTTATCTGAAGCTTCCACTGTTTACCTTTCCTTGAGATTGGGACAGCTTTGATAATGGTCTCCTTGGCAAGTCTTCTGTTAGCAACATCAAAGAACTTATGTCTTGCCCCATTATCAAAGTGTACTTGGGCTTTTGCTGAGGACGATACAGGCTCTGACTTGGTCACAAAGACCTGTGAACTCTTTTCCTGCTTTCCTTCTTTATCAGTTACTGACTCTTTTGCAGCCTCTAACAGTTTCCTTTGAACATCCAAGGAGGGCATTTTAATTTTTCTTTCCTCCTTGTATGCAAAGGCTTTGGCAGCTTTGGCAGAGGCTTCTTCCTTCTTCTGTCTTTCCAGAATCTCAAGCTGCTCTTCTTTGAATGTATAATAAGTCACCAGTGAAATGCCCATTTCTTTAGCTTGAGACTTGTCAAATTTGAGCTGGGAAGCTTTGAGATAGTCAGTATCCACAGAGGCCTTTTCCTTACCCTTTGCTTCTTTAGTCTGAGAAGCTTCCATTTCATCCTCTTCTTCTTCCTCAGTCTGTTCCAAAATTAAATGCCTCCTTCTGCTTGGCCTGTCCTCAGGAATGGATTCCTCCCCCTTAGATGATGCAGGGTTTTAAGATCCAACCTGAGTAGGCTAAGCAGTTTCAAGGTTTTTGAAGAACCTGCAACAGGACCAGTTTGTGATTGACCTGCTGCTTGCCCTACTGAGGCTGATTTCTCCTTAGAGGGAGATGAAGATTTCTCCCACTTAGACTTTGTCTTCGAGGCAGATTTCTTCTCCCCCTTTGAAAGAGATGGCACAGAGCCTTCAACAACAGTTCTGCCTGAGGGAACGGGTCCACCAGGCTGGGTAACAGCAGTTTTGGGAACAGATTTGGAACCAACAATGCTATACACTAAGAAAGCCAAGTTATCCTTAACCTCTGCTAACTGGGTAACACAGGTGTGAAGAGAAGAAGAATGAGAGGTTGCAAGGGAGGACAGCTGGGAGATAGCAGCCCTATCAGATGCTATGAACACCAAACTTTGAAGTTGTGCAAGAGTGTTCAAGGGAATCCTTGCATATCATCAAAGTTTGAGGACACAGAATTGGACAGAGATACCACTAAGGTATTTAGGCTGGCCAAAGTGCATGGTAGAGTGGTTGAGCATGTTTCAGCAAGGGCTGACAGCTGTTGTGAGACAGCTGACAGGGTGGACACGGAGTCCTGTTGGTGAGAAAGAATTTATGAAAAGGTGGATGAGAGTTGTTGCAGCTGTGCAGTGACTGCAAACAGCTGAGACGAGTGGTCAGTTTGGGGAGAAGGGGTTGGAAAAGAGGTCCTGAACAAATCAAGAAACCCCTGAAGCTGAGCAGACACAGAGTCTGCTATGGTAGAAGGAAGGGAGATCATAGTATTTTCCAAAGAGCCAACTTTGTTGGTCAGCATAGAGAGCTGATCTTTCAAAGAAGGTTATTTAGGGGATGGAGGTGTATGGGTAGACTATTTAGATTGTGTTGAAGGAGATGAGTGTGAGGGTGAGGATGTATGAGTGTGGGGGTCAGTAGGTGATGGAAGAGAGACTTTGGACAAAAGTTTCATAGCCTGTGCATAGGTTAAATGGCCCAGCTTGGAAGGGTCAAGGGGACCTTCAACAGTGGCTGTAGCTGCATCATTAGGTGAATGGATAGAAGATGGTGGCCTTTCAGATGCTACTGGTATTGCAACACCTTCATGAAGATCATTGGTGGTTCCCTCTATAGTACCTTGGTTAATAGGCACCTCTTCATGGGGAGAAGGGATATGCATTTCAACATCATCAGTGGTGAAAACTGATGATGGAATTTGCATTTGGGGAAAAGCCTCACTAGAGAGATGTTCTATTCCCTCAGGTTCATCAGCTTGGGAAGTTGGTCCTTCAACAGTTGTTGGGTTTTGAACAGCTGCATCACTAGGAGCAGAAGTGAAAGGCTGATCTACTGATTGGGTTATATCAGCAGTTTTGGCACCTTGTGCAGACTCAGATTGTGGATGAGTAGAAATATGAGGGGGTGACTGTGTGGACTCAGTGCGGAGTGGAGAAGGCTCCTGTTTTTCAATGTCTTCAGCCTGTTGAGAGGCTTGGACAGTTGATGTGATAGTCTCCTTTTGTACAACTGATTCCTGTTGCAAGGAACTAGAGGGCTCAGGCTGAATCTGGGTGGACTCTTTATGGAGTGAAGCCTGCTCCATGGTGGCTGCACTTACTCCCAAAATAGGAGAAGCAAAATCAGCAGGGGTTGCTTCTTTTTCAACTGACTCTTGTTGGGAGGGGTCAGAGGGATGGATTGAGTGGTGGTGGAGGATTTTTTTTGGCTAAGGACTTTCTTCTTAGCCTGGAGTATTGTGATAGAGTAGGTAATTGAGGAGAAGTGGTGGGAAGTTGTGTTTGGACTGGAGGTGAGACTGGGTCAGAAATAGGAGGTCCAGCCTGTTCCATGGTCTCAGGTGCCACAGAGGCACCAGCCACAAAGGCTTCAGGTTCAACGGATTAACCAAGGTGACCAGCCTGCTCCCCCTCAGCCACTGAGGCTGATGGGGCAGACTTAGTTGTTTTAGCCTTCTTACGGACAGGCTCAGCTTCACTTGTTTGCAAGGCCCTTTTAATCAGTTTAGGCCTTGATTTGGATTTTCCCTTGGGAGCAGTGAATGGATCCACCTTCTGAGTAAAAGGTCCTTCCACCAAACCAAGCAACCTCCTCATTAGTGTTGACAGAGGAGGTTCATTTTCAAGAACTGGGGCATAGAACACCCTATTTCCAATAACAGGTTATGCAGTAGTAGACAAGTAAGGTTGAGTGTTGTAAAGTTGCTCACCACATACATCTTTGAAAATGAGACTCAGGAACCTTGGATATCTCACAGCAGCTGGACGCTGTTGTTGCTCCACTAGGTTCCTCAGATTCAGGAAAATCCACCTTGCCATGTTCAGAGTTGTCCCATCCACAAACTGTAGGACAATAGGAATCTCATCCCTGCTGAGTTGGTCAAAGGAGACAACTTTGCAGCTCAGGCTCATCACCACTGAGGCGAAGAGAAAACTGTAGGTTGGAGATAGATCCCTCCTGAACAAGGTAGCACCCACTTTTGGTTCTGTTACACCACAGAAGCGTAGCAGATTGCTCATCTGTTCGTCCTCAGGCTGAGGTTTGTCATAGGTGTCAGCAATGGGAAGATGAAGTACTTCTCTGAGAAGAGCAGTGGTGATCTCAATAGTTTGAGTGCCATTATGAATAGTTCCCCTGATGGTTTTGGTAGATGGGTCATATGAACAGGTATACCAGTACTCATAGACCATCTCCTGGTACAAGACACCAGGAGAGGCAGTTATTGCATAGTGCAGGGGACTGGCTTGAAGGAACTCCATCATAGGTTCATAACCTTTTCCAACATAATTTTTTGGAATGGTCAGGTTAGCAATATAGTTGGTGGGTTTGATTGTGAACATTGTGTTGACAGAGGGATGTTTTCCAACATCATCTCCAACGAACACAGGGAGAATGGGGTTATTTTGTTGATCCATTTGAGAGTAGTAGGGAAACACGATAGTTGGACACTTAGTCTGTTTAGGGTTTATTAGAGAGTTATGGAAGCAGTAGAGAAGAAGAAGATGATGAAACAGTGATTTGGGTATTTATAGGATTTGAATGTGAGTGAGTAGGAGATAGAAAGGTTTGGGCAGTTGATTTGAAATGTTTCTAACGGAAAACGGAATGGTTTACCTTGTTTGAATGGTTGTCAGACCAACTTGACCTTTTAATCACTAAAACACATAACACACATTATCCGTAGCTAATTAAGTTAAATTAATACTTAATTTAAGTAACTTAAATAGAAGAAAGGTACTTAAAATTAGTGGTCTAAGTTGTTGTTCAAACCTGTGATGAGCAGGTTCTTCAAGCTGTTCATGAAACCTGTGCAGCTATATGAGAACAGCTTTCATCATGAAACATGTTCAATAGCTGAACAGGTAACAAGACATTGCCTTTTATGACAGATTAACAGAGGGAGCAGGTTGGAAGTTTGTACAACAGAACAGGTTTGAGATTAAAACTCATTTTGTCAAGCCTGTTACACGTCCAAGCTGTCCAAATTTTCAAAAACTGGCTAAGTATGGAACAAGAGAAACCTATCCTGTCCAAGCTGTTTCGTAAAATTTTGACAAATTTGAACAAGTGATTTTTAGAATATCAATGACACTTAGTCAATGTTATTTAACATACCCAGCTTGCTTACAAGGTAATTAAATCTGGTTTCATCAAGAGGTTTGGTGAAAATGTCAGCAAGCTGTTCTTCTATGGAAATAAAACTTACCTCCACATTACCTTTCTGGATGTGATCCCTGATGAAATGATGTCTAACCTCAATATGTTTTGTTCTAGAGTGGAACACTGGATTGTTGGATATGGCTATGGAACTTGTATTGTCACACAGAATAGGAGTTTTCCTATAGACAAGGTCATAATCTTCAAGTTGATGTTGCATCCATAGATTCTGCCCACAGCAGCTTCCAGCAGCAATGTACTCAGCTTCAGCAGTAGAAGTAGAAACAAAATTCTGCTTCATCCTGCACCAACTTATCAACTTTCCACCAAGGAGTTGACATCCACCTGTTGTGCTTCTTCTGTCTAGTCTGCAGCCTGCAAAATCAGAATCTGAATAACCAATTAGTTCAAGGCTGGAGTCTTTGGGATACCAAAGACCAAAACCTGATGTACCCTTTAGGTATCTGAAGATTATTTTTACAGCAGCTAGATGTGATTCCTTAGGATCAGCTTGAAACATAGCACATAAACAGATAGCAAAAATAATATCTGGTCTACTAGCAGTTAAGTATAGCAACCTCCCAATCATGCCTCTGTAAGTTGTTATCGAAATAGCTTTGCCACAGGCATCAACATCCAACTTTACATTGGTTTCCATTGGGGTTTTGATGGAGAACATTGATCAAATTTAAACTTTTTCAAAAGATCCAATGTATACTTTCTTTGATTAATAAAAATTCCATTTGAGGTTTGTTTAACCTGTAATCCTAGAAAGAAAGTAAGTTCACCCATCATGCTCATTTCATATTTGGATTTCATGAGCAGTGAAAAGTTCTTGCATAACTGTTCATTAGTAGAACCAAATATTATGTCATCAACATAAATCTGAACAAGCATAATATCAGTTTTCACCTTCTTTATGAAAATGTGGTATCCACTTTACCTTTGGAATACCATTGCTCATAAGGAAATCAGTAAGAGTGTCATACCAGGCTCTAGGGGCTTGTTTCAGACCATAGAGAGCTTTGTCCAACTTATAGACAAAACTTGGATGTTGTTCACTTTCAAAACCTGGAGGCTGCTTGACATATACCTCTTCTTGCAGCTTACTATTTAAAAATGAACTCTTGACATCCATTTGAAATACATTCATGCTTTTGTGGGTAGCATAGGCTAGAAACAAACGAATTGCCTCTAACCTGGCCACAGGAGAAAATGTTTCATCATAGTTTATGCCTTCTTATTGCCTATAGCCTTGAGCAAACAGTATTGCCTTATTTCTAATGACATGACCTTGCACACCCATTTTGTTTCTGAAAACCTACTTGGTGCCAATTATTGTTTTACCTTTAGGAACAGGGACCAGCTTCCATACATTGTTTCTCTCAAACTGATTGAGCTCTTCTTGCATGGCAGTGATCCAATTGGCATCTTTCAGTGCATCATCTACTTTCTTTGGCTCCATCAGGGACACAAAACTAGAATACATACAAAATTTTCCTAAGTTGTCCCATCTTGTTTGTACCCCTTTGTTGATATCACCAACTACTTGCTCATTGGGGTGACACCTGGTCCACTTAGGATCATGTTTCAATGAAGACTCTCCTGTATCAGTTTCATTTCCTTCAGGTCTTACAGAATAGCTTTCAAGATTTCCAGACACACTGATGTCCTGAGCCTGTTCACCAATGGAGAATGAATCATTATTGTTGAATACATCAGTAGAGGATTCAGGAAAATCAGCATTGATTGGTTCTGGACGTGGTATATTGACTATATCAGTACACTTATTCACACAGGGTGTACCAATACAATTATCATCATGTCCATCATGGTTAAGAGGTTCCACTCTGGGTGATGTGGAAGCTTTTGAGTCCTTCTCTTCATTGTTCGAATGCATATGATCATCAAAGTTGAACTCTCCTGAAACTGATTCAGGAACAGCTTTGGGAGAAGCATTCTTGGACTCTTCAAATGTGACATTGATATATTCATCTATCAACTTTCTTTTGTGGTTGTATACTCTGTAGGCTTTAGAGATAGCAGAGTATCCAACAAACAAACCTTCATCAGCTTTGGGTTCAAACTTTTCCAGCTGGTCCCTTTGATTCAGAATGAAGCAGAGACATCCAAACACATGGAAATAGCTTATATTTGGCTTTCTTCCTTTGAGTAACTCATAAGGAGTCTTGGTGAACCTTTTCACCACTAAGGATCTGTTTTGAGTGAAGCAGGCAGTGTTAACAGCTTCAGCCCAAAATGATGAAGGCAAACCTGATGCACACAGCATGGTTCTAGCAGCTTCAATGAGGGTTATGTTCCTCCTTTCAGCAAATCCATTTTGTTGTGGAGTCGTTATAGCTGAAAAGTTTTGAGAGATCCCTCTTTCCTCACAAAAGTCCTCAAGAGTACTGTTTTTGAATTCAGTACCGTGATCCCTTCTAAGCTGCTTGACTTGGGCAGAGTTCAGAACTTCCATCTTCTTGATAAATCCAATAATTTCTCTGGATGCCTCTCCTTTGGTCTTTAGAAAGATCACCCATGTAAACCTGGTGAACACATCAACCATTACTAGAGTGTATCTTCTACCTCCTAGACTTGAGACACTAACAGGTCCAAACAAGTCCATGTGGATTAAGAAGAGAGGAGTATCAATAGAAAAATTATGCTTGGATTTAAAAGATGTTTTTCTCTACTTGCCTTTCTCACAAGCTGTGTAGAGTTTATCCTTAACAAAAATCATAGAAGGAAAACCTGTTACTAACTCTTTCTTAGAGAGTTTGTTGATGTTCTTGAAGTTCGGGTATGATAGCCTTTTATGCCACAACCAGTAAGATCTGCATTGCTTCTTGAGAGAAAACAGGTTTTAGTCGATGGATTAGCAGAGTTCATATCCACAACATATACACCTTTCTTTCTTTATGCACATAGCACAATCTTGCCTTGGGAATCCAGTATGTACCCCAGGTTCTCATCAAAGTTAACCTTGTAGCCAGCATCACAGAGTTGGCTAATGCTAACAAGGTTATGTTTTAGCCAGACACATAGGCTACTCTTTTGAATATTGCAGCATCAGCTTGAAAGGTTCCATATCTTCTGTGGATCCCTGAACATTGTCACCAAAGGTGACCTTTGGCCCTTTTTCAGGCCTGAGATCACTCAGCAAATCTTTGCAACCTGTCATGTGGCCTGAGCAGCCACTGTCCAAGTACCAAACCTGACTTGGTTGTTTAACCTGCAGAGTGTCATGGGAAAATATTAGTTTTTAGTGGAACTCATCATAAGGATGAGTTCTCCTTCTACATCAACATTTGTTGATGGACCACTAAGATCAACACTAATATTCCCAATTTGGATTGTATCAGCTTGGATACTTTCCTCAATGACAATGTTACTTCCAACACTTCTGGTTTTTGCAATGTTGGAACTAGCAGTGTCAGCAGGCCTCATGTCCTAAGTTTCAGGACAGTCCTTGGCCATATGAGTCTTCTTTCCACACTTGTAACATTTTATCATTTTATACTTTTTGAAAGAAGTACTCCCAGAAACACATTCTGGTTTATCTTTGTTGGTTTTCTCAACAGGTTTTGACAAAGTCTCACTTATTTTAGTGGAACCAACAGCTTGGGTGGAAGGTACAACAGCAACAGCTTTCCATGTGTCCTCTTTCCTCTTTTTGGGAGGGCAGAGATCTAATATAGGAAGCTTGATTGGCTTTTGTCCTTCCACCAATTTGGAAAACTTATTCCCAGCTTTCTCAGGTTGAGCAATGGCTTTGCCTTTGCCTTTGCTGATATGTGATGACTGTTGCCTATCAACTTGGTCATTACTTCTGGTTTTAGCAAAATATTTACCTTCATTAATAACCAGCTTTCCATTATGATTTAAAAACTTATTAATAATCACAGCAGATATGCTTCCAACATGAGACTTACCCCTGTTGAATGCATGCTGCTTTCCTTTTGAAAACTTTTTCTCAAAATAGTCAGCATTAAACGGGTTAACAGGTTTCTTCCCATCAGCTTTAGATCCTGAACATGTCAATTAGACAGGTTTGGTGCCCAAAGCTGCAGTTTTAACTTGTTTTCCCTTCTTTTGTTTGTGTGAACTAGCTAGACACTTAGCATGCTGATTTGATGGAGAACACATTCCATCATCAGTCCTTACAGCTTTTTCACATAACTGTTGATAAGACTATTATTTTATGTGTTTTTGTATCGTTTTAGGATCGTTTTAAACACCGATACTTCGTAACTCTGTTATTATTACTCCAAAATTATGTTTCAGGGTCAAGAGGTCAAACGGAAGCAACTCGAGAAAATTCAGCGTGATCCGAGCCGGAGGGGGTGCAGGCCTGCGCTGCCCTACGCTGCAAAACAGAGAGATTGAGAGTTAGAGACGACTTCCAGCGCAGCCCAGGTCGTACCCCCAGCGCAGGGGGGCGCAGGCCTACGACCAGGCCTACGCTGGTGCGGCGCCCAATGAATCCAGACACGTTTTCAACCCCAGAAACCATAAATTCACATTCTCTATAAATAGGGGCCGATGGCTCTCGTTTTGGGAGGTCCCAAAAGTATTGAACGAAGTGGCGAAGCCCTGCTGGAGTGGAATCACGACTCAAGTACGAAGATGGTGTTTAAAGTTGATAATGATGTCTCTGATCACTCCCGATGACGAGCATACGATGAGCGGCTAAATTCCATAGCCATTTACGAAGGATCTACGGCTAAGTGTTATTTTATCGCATTTCATTTTATGTTTTGATGAATATTGGATTTGTTGAACAATTTATGTGTATTCAAATGATAAGCATTCAGTTATGATTATGATTGTGTGTTTTGATTGGTAAAAGCAAGATAGTTCATAATGGTATTATTATTTGTGCCGAGTCCATTAGCTTAGGGATTAAGACAAGTAATGAATATTGCATGCGCTATGCCGAGAGTTATTGATTAAATAAATACGATTAATTTAACCGTGCAATTAATTATGTCTATGTGATTGTTGCATGAAATCCGAGTGGGTAATACTTATGCTGTAGTGATTCCGTGAATGGTTATCCTTGCTTGATTTGTTATTCGATCCGTTAGCTATTTGCCATTAATTTAGTTATAATTTAGACGTAATCATTATTCCAAACAATACTCCATTCTATTCAATCATTCTACAACTTAAACGCTTTTAATAAACTAAAGAAACTAGCTAATTAACCCTAATTACATACGCACTCCCTGCGGTTCGACCCTTACTTCCATACGCTTATAGTTAGATTTAAAGGTATTTCTACGGGCCACAACGATGACTCGTAAACTGTCAGTGTTTTGAGGCCTGACAAACCTGTTTGTTGAGACCAGCTTTCCATTTACTCTTTGGATAAAAGTACTTGGAAGTTCACCAAGAGTGGATAAGTCTATTTCCAGATTATTGATCTCAACAATAGAAGCTGCTGTATCAAGATGTCCTCCAAGATAGGCTTGGATTTGAGAAGATATCTGCTGACTGATACAGTGGTTGACTTTTTGTGCTGATTGGCACCAAGAGTCAACAATCTTTTGAAGCTTAGCATGCTTTGAGTCTGTCTCTCTCTTTTCTTCTAATAAAATGGTGTTGATGTGTTTTACTTCATCAAGCTTAGTTTTCAACTGGAAAGTTGTTCAGTTCATTAGTTTTTGTTTCAAGATCAGTTTTTAACTTAGAGATTTCATACTTCAAAGCATCATGCTTCTCAACAGCAGCTTTTAGATCAATAAGTAAATAATCAAACATTTTAACTTTTTCCTCAGAGTTGTAATCCTTAAAATTTTGTACCTTATACATCATGGTGGGATTCCAGTGTTCCAAGGTGCCGAGAGCTTCAGCTTCAGCCAGGTCCTGTTTGAAGTTGCTTGTTGAGGGGACATTAGTGTTGGCCATCAGAAAGTTGTTGTCCTCTTCATCAGATGATGAATCAGACTCTTCCCAGTCACAAGTTTCAGCCATAAGTCCCTTTTTGCTTGTTGGAAGCCACTGAGTCTTCCAACTTTTTCAGCTTAGCCATGGCCATTAGGTACTTAACCCTGTATCCATCGTCTTTGGTTGTCTTGTATGGTTTGGAGGAAGAGCCAACAGCTTTAGACACACAATCAGCAGATATATGGTCTGTTTTGCCACATTTAAAGCACTCAGCCTTAGTTTTGTCAAATGCCTTCTTTTTTATGACACCTGACTTCTTTTGCAGCATCTTTCCACCAAACCTCTTCTTATTGAATTTTCTGACAAACATAGCAGTCATTTGCTCATCATCAAACTCAGTAAGGTCTTCACAGTCCTCTTCCCTCTGACATTTCCTCCATTTCATCATCAGCCTATTGATCAGCTTGTGTGAACACATCACACACCTGACCAACAGGTTGTCTCACGCAGGCCACTAAGGCAGCACCTCTTTTGGACATCTCCAAGGCATTTCTTTTCTGTTGCCTTGATTGTTCATCATTTAGCAAGGATCCATAGAGATTTACAAGATCAATGCCTCCGATGGTGCCTGAGTTTCTGAGTATAGTAGAGAAGTAATTCCATTCCTCAGGCAGTATGTCCAAAAATTTGTTTACCAGAGTTAAACTGTCTTTGGTGATCCCAATAGCTTTGAGATCATTGATCAAGGCAGTGAACCTGGTATAGGTTTCAGTAAGAGTCTCTTTTGGCTTTGCAAAGAACAGTTCATACTGTCTAACAAGATTATTGATCCTGTTATCCAGTGTGATAGTGGGACCATCATAGACGGTACACAAAGTATCCCACATTCCCTTTGCAATCTTCATCTTCTCAACCTGTTTGAACACATCATCAGGTAGAGAGATAACAAGATTGTTCCTGGCCTTTGCATCAGGGAAACCAGCCTTTTGTCTTCATCAGACCATTGAGGTTTTTCCTTCTCAATAGTCTTGACTTCAAGAACAACTCCTTCAGCAGCAGGAGTTATAGTAGTGACGGAAGTTGGCACATAGGGACCTTCCATCACTATCTCTGGTAGTTGTACATCCAGATTCTCTAAATAGAGCATCATTCTGCACTTCCAACCAGAGAAGTTCATATGATTGAACTTGGGAGGTTTTGCCATTGACACATTGTCATAGTAGGAAGAAGAGTTGGCAGAACTGTTGTCCATGGTGGGAAATAGGTAGATGATAGAGATCTAGAGTTAACACACACTCAAAACTGCTCTCATACCAGTTGTAGGTCCCAAAAGTTTCCCTAGTATGTTGTTGTAAGCTATAGAGAGGGGAGGTGAATACAGCTATTTAAAAACTCAACACACTTTCTCAATGTTTCTATGTATATATCAACAAGTGTTAATTACAAACAAGCTTGAACTGCGGAATGGTTCAAGTTGAGATGACAGAAACAACAGATAGACTACTAATCTAACACACACTCAGACTAGATACAATGAATTCACTCACTAAGATGGACTCACTGATTTTACAAGATAGACAGACAGGCAGCTTGAACAAGAATAACTTGGACACACTCAAGTGTTTTATTCTAAGCAGACTTTGCATGCATGAAAACACACTTCTTTGCACGTTCTGAATATCACACTCTTGGTTGTCTCACATTCCTTAGAAGCTTCCTTTTATACTCTCACTGAGATTATTGGTGAAACTTCCTCATTGGATGCAGAGATAGTGGAGCGTCTTTCCAAAAAGACAAAACAACTTTTCTGCACATTCTGACAAAACAACATTTGTCCCTTTGTAGCAGAATCTTTGTTTTTTCCTTTTTGTCTCTGTTGCAGAATGTTTTACCTTAAAGAGGAATGTCAACTTTAATCATTTCCTCTTCTTATAGAGCCATTTTGATATAAGAAATGGTCTGTCTCCCATTTCAGACATCCAATTTGTCTTCATGTAACAGAAGCTGCTAGAGCAGCTTGGGCAGTGTAAGTAGCTTCTGTTTTTCCACTTTGTCTTCGACTTGTAAACTGATTTTCTGGTCCAAGACATTACATGATGACATGGAAACATATTATATTAAGTGTAAAACTTGTTCACAAAGAACAGGTTCTTTTCACAAAGAACAACATCTGTTCACAAAGAACAGAATAGTTAATATTTGTCCAAGCTGCTCAACAGGCATGAGCAGCATAGACAGTTTATGTCCAGCCTCTCCAACAGATTAGGACAGCTTAGACAATCTGCCTTAGTTGCAACACATGCAACAGGGTAAGCAGCTTTGACTTATATTGCAAATCACTTTTCAGGTTTCAATAAGGCATTAAGAGGACTTAAATTATACCTTCAAGTGCATCAAACAGGTTTGATTAATAATCTCCCCCTAAGATGTATAACAGATTTGACTGAGACCTTTTTGTGTCTAACAATACTTCATCTTTTAATTCCCCATTCAAAATCATTGTTTTAACATTTATCTGATAAACAGTAAAGATTTTGTGAGCTGCAAAAGCTAAACACATCTTAATTGCTTCTATTCAGGAAACCGGTGCAAATGTCTCGTCATAGTCAATTCCCTCATGTTGACTGTATACTTTGGCGACAAATCTTACTTTACTGCGGATGATCACACCATGTTCATCCTTCTTATTCTTGAATATCCACTTCGTGCCAATTATGGATTTGTCCTTCGGTTTTTCCACCAATCGCCAGACTCTCAACCATTCAAATTGATTCAGCTCCTCTTGCATAGTGACAATCCAATCCGCGTCCTGAAGAGCTTCATTAACCATTTTTGGTTCAATCTTACTTAAAAAGTTTGATAAGAGGTATTCATTGTTTGTAGCTCTCCGGGTTTGAACCGACGCAGAGGGATCTCCGATGATGTTTTCCGGTGGGTGATCCCTTGTCCATTTGTATGTATGAGGGTATGTGATGCAGGCCCAAGTATAGAGGATCGGGCCATTCTGTTTCTGGAGGCCCAAGATAGGGCCCGTATTAAAAGGGGCTAAACGGAAACGGCCCAAGATAGGGCCCGTATTAAAAGGGGCTAAACGGAAACGGCCCTAACTTTTAACTCAGGTCTCCATTTGGGGCGAATCAGGTGTCTAGACGACCGTTGGCTCGAGCTCCACCCAGTCACAAATGGCCAAAGGGAGTTTGCCCAACCGTTTGGCCCAAATTCGACCCGGAATGAGAGTTATGGGCTGTTTTATGAATTTTATCGGTTATTTGGGTTTTTATTTTCGGTTCCTGGGTCGACCCGCTGGGTTTTTTGACCCGTTTTTAGTTTCCTATTTCTATTTAAGTTGTGTTGAAGTTATGTATGAAATCAGATTATCAATTCAAGAAACTTTTATATTTTCTAAATTTTCGAGTTCAAAAATCGGTTGTTTGAAGCCCAATTGTGTGGCATTCTACGGAATCAACATACTTTTGGTAGAGGTTAGTCTGGAATTCTTTGAATCAACAGACTAGTCTATTTTTCCATTTCCTACGCTGCATCAGTATGGTTGAAGTTGGTCTTGATTGGGATTTAATTCTATGTAGGGTTGACGGTGAATATATTCCGAAGTTGTTGGAATCTCAACTGAATTAGGGGTTCGGGAGTTTGATTATTCAAAGGAGTGTCTTGGGATTCTGGAGCTGTAGGTTGTTGTACCCTTTCAGACAAAATATGTATATCATTAGACGAAACATCTACAGAATCTCCAGAAACAGATGGTTGGGAATGATCTGAGACTACAACAGGATCTTCAATAACCCTGTCAGGAACCAAAATAGGTATATCAGTTTTGGTCTTATAAAAGTAGTGATCATAAATATTTTCAAATAACGTATTTAGATCATTTGAATAATCTTTAAGTTCAGTTGACTTCATAAACGTTTTCTGTTGAGACTTGGGTCCTGAACTAGCATGTCCAGGAGCCATGATGATGCCTTCATCAAATTTGACATTAAGGCTTTCATTGACAGACTTCGTGCATTTGTTATACACTCGGAAAGCCACCGATTCCTTGGAATAACCGATGAAGATTCCTTCATCAGCTTTCTGATTGAATTTCCCCAAATTGTCTTTATCATTTAGAATAAAACATCTGCATCCAAAGACATAGAAAAATTTAACATTAGGAATTCGTTTATTGATCAGTTCGTTTGGTGTTTTTCCGAAGCGTTTGTTTACGATTGATCTGTTTTTGGTAAAGCACACAGTTGCTACAGCTTCAGCCCAGAGGAATAACGGCATATTAGAGTATGCTAGCATCGTCCCTGCAGATTCAACAAGTGTGTGGTTTCGTCGTTCAACTACACCATTTTGTTAAGGGGTACGAGCAGCCGAAAATTGATGGGTTATTCCTACAGAACTAAGAAAGGTCTCTAAGGACTTGTTCTTAAATTCAGGACAATTATCAGATCTAATGGTCTGGACAAATAGCTGTAACTTGACTTGAATTTTGCGCAGGATGTCAATTATAATTTATGTAGCTTCAGATTTGGATCGCAGAAAGAAAACCCATGTGTATCTTGAGTAATCATCGACGATTACAAGAACACACTTCTTCTTGTTTATACTCTGTACTCTCATTGGCCCGCAGAGATCCATGTGATGTAGCTCTAAAGGCTTAGTTGAAGAGTGTTCAACTTTCAATTTATACGATGCCCTCACCATCTTCCCTTTCTCATAGGCCGCACACAACTGGTCTTTTTGAAATTTGAGAGTTGGAAGGCCTTTTACTAAACCTTCTTTTGCAAGGTTATTAAGATATTTGAAGTTCAAGTGGGAAAGACGACAATGCCACAACCATGACTCCTTTGTAGATGCCTTGGACAGTAGGCAGAAAACTTTTTTCAAATTTATGTTAGCTAAGTCAATAGAGTACAAGTTCGTCTTTCTAGCTCCAGCAAGAAATTCCTTCCCTTCCCCAGATCTGATACTACATTTGTTTGCTTTAAAATTGACTTCTAACCCTTTATCGCACAACTGACCAATACTGAACAAGTTGTGACCAAGACCATCGACATAATAAACTTTCTGAATTGTGATCTTGTCGTATTCCAAACTTCCATAGCCTCTGATCGGACAAAACTGATCATTGCCGAATCTAACCGTCCCACAGAATTTATCCACAAAATTCGTAAGGGTGTCTCCCTGTCCGGTCATATGCTTGGAACAATAAGAATCAATATACCACACATGGTTTACCTACAATGCAAAGTAAACAGTGAGGTACCCACTTAAAGTTGGGTCCTTTTAAGTTTGGTAAATCTTGCGGTGTTATGTCAGGTAGAGAAACAGAAACATTCTTTACTTTAGGAACCCACTTTTTGACAGTTTTCTTGGGTATCCTTTTTTAACAGTTCTTTTAAGAACTGATTTTGGAATTGGTTTCTTTGGAACCCGTTTCTGTCTAAACTTGGGAACCTTGTTCTTTTCTACCCAAACACACACATTTGAATTGGATAATGATTTTGCATTCAATCCATGACAAACAACAGAATTTAAAGACATCAAAGCAGCATGAGAGTATTTAGAACAAATTTTAGTATCTGAGTTATTACAGACATTTTTCCCTATGGAACTAGTCCTATCTGTAATCTACTATCTTTTATTCTCCACTCTTTACGAAAATTGTCATTTTTCTTTCCAACCTGCTTCTTTCTCCAAACTTGCTTGGATGATCTTTTCATAAAATTATCTGACATAAAGGAAGAATGAGAATTAGTCAAATTAGAATAAGTATTATTCTGTAAAACTTTCTTAACATGAGAAGAAGTTGAACTCTTTGCTTTTGTAACCTTCGAAGAAGACAATTCACCTTTTTCAAATATAGTAGGAACAAAAGAAACTTTTGCTTTCTCCTTTCATTGCAAAACAACTGATGAAACTGATACAAATTTCGGAATAGTAGGTACTTTTTTCAAAATACTTACTCGTTCCTTAATTTTATCAATTTTTTTGTCATAAAGCGGTTTAACAATTCATCAAACTTGACAAACATTTCATCTAAAGGATAGACTTTAGAGTTATGAACAAATCAAATTCCTTTTTAGAATAATGGAGTCAGTTTTAATTGAAGTTTTCTGATCAGGTTGAGATTTGAGTCCAGGCAGTTCTTTAAGTTTTATTTCTAAATCTTGAATAACAACCTGAAGCTTTACTTTTTCATCCTCAAAAGATTTTATTTCAATTCAAGATCAGAATTAATCTTCTCAAGGATTGAATTTGGAATAAATGGCTTTTGAGTGAAAATTTTATTTTCAAACAAATCTTTATCAGAATATGTCTGAATAAACTCTTCTGTTTTTGGTGGACTTTAATAACTTTCATTTAGAATGTTATAATCCAAAGTGAGTTCCATTTTATCTTCTCTCAACCGTTTCAGATCTTCACCTGATTCCACTTCTTCTGATGCTTTTAAAAACACCATTTGTAATCCTAAATCTATGTATCTTTTGTCATATAATGTTGGAGAACACGAAATTGCTTTTGTTAGATACTTAGGATTTTCACAACCGATACCAGTTTTTGAGTTATAAAAAACTGTGTCTTTTGGTTGATTTAAATGAATCGTTTGATCTGTTTGACCTCTTTTTAAAAATTCATCTTCTAAGGATTTTATTTTCTCATAAAGCTTAGTTCTTTATGCAAAGATTGAATTATATTTAACAGAATAATTTGCAGATTCTAATTCAGCTGATTTAAGTTTTTCAGTTAAGTCAGTAATAGTGCTACTCGGCTTTTTATTTTCAAGTTGAAGATTATTGATTTTTTCTTCCATATTAAAAACAGATTGTAAAGCGATCTTATCTTTGGAAAACTTTAACACTAACGCATGCTCAACTCTCAATTTGTTTTCCAAGGAATGGGCATTCTTTTTCTCGGCTTTCAATGACTTCTCAAAACGTTTAAGCATGTAAGCCATTTGAGCTAGCTTATTTTAAAGCTCACAGGAGTTATCAATATTTGAGTCAGGATTAGAGTCTACCTCGGGTGTCACAGACTAATCTGAAGTATCTGATTCAGATCCATCATCCTCTTGATCTTTACTGTATTCTACTCCTCCTGTAGCCATCAGTGTTAAATCTTCTCTCAATTCAGACTCGGAATCTGTATCATCTTTTTTTTTCCTCTTTCATCATCTGTCAACCCCACCCAGACTTTGTCTTCAACAATAATTGAAGACTCGCTTTGTTCAGACTCTGATATGTTTCGAAAGATTTCTGACTTTAAGCATATATGTGCATCCTCATCTACAATGTCATCATCGTCAGAGAGTTGGAGCCAGTGGTCATCTTCTGCCATAAGGGCCTTACCAGCCTCCTTTTGTTTAGCCAACAAAGCCTTCTGAGTGTAGTATTCAGAATTTTTAACTATAGGCTGTCGGCATTCTCGGGCATAGTGGCCTGGCTTGCCACAATTATAGCACTTCTCATCTTCCTTCTGAACAGACTTCTATGACTTTTCAAACTTTTTCCCACTACTCTCTCCAGTCTTTTCATACTTCTCTTTCCTTTCATATTTTCTGGACCCAGTTTTATATCGCAACTTGTTGTTCGTTGGCTTGCGATAAAACTTCTTTTGGAATGCTTTTGTTAGAAGGGCCATCTGCTTTTTCATCTTTTCAATTTCAGGGTCTGCTGAAGAGTCAGATGATTCAGATTCCGATGAACTGCTTACTACCACTCACTTCTCCTTCTTTAATTTGTATTTGTACTTCTTATCGGCTAGGAGAGCCAATGGATCAACAGTTGCTTTTTCCGCTTGTTTCTTCCCTAAACCCTTCCTTAAAACAACCTTCTGATAGTTGTTTAAATTCTCAAAAACCATGTGAATGTCCACATTATCTATTTCCTTGGTCTGTTGAATGATCATGGTATACTTGTCCCATTCAGGGTTGAGAATATTCAAAAACTTGACATTTATGTACAAGGTTGACTTTGTGACCCCATTCCTTTTCATCTCACTGACTAGATTGACGAATCTTAAGTACGTATTTTCTAACAGTTCCCTTTCTCTCGCTCTGAAATTCTCAAACGCCATTAGATTGTTCCTTGCTCTATTGGTAGCAGCCTTGTCGAAACCTCTCATCAGTTTACATACCTCATCCTAGATGGATTTGGCTGTGGTGTTGTTTGTGAGACTGACACACACACACACACACACACATATATATATATATATATATATATATATATATATATATATATATATATATATATATATATATATATATATCATTTGGGATTGAGAGAAACATGAATTTTCTGGCTGTCTTGTCACCTAGTTTCCTTCTCTTTTGAGCTTCAGTCTAGCTGACATCTGTAACTTCCTCAGACCTCTCTGGAACTGGAGGATTACCATTAGGAACAGTAGGAATGGTCACATAGAACCTCGTAGGACCATCAGTCCGTGATTTTCACATCTCATCAGCCAAATCATGAAAACTGATAAATTCAAGAAACCTCTCCCTTCATTGGACATATTCCCCTCTATACAAAATAGGAGGTTTGGTCTCTGATCCCATTGCAAGAGCGTCCTTTGACATTTTGAATTGCTGATATTGAACTTCCAAGATCTTTTATGGAATATTGAGTGATTTCTGATTAAACTCTAAGAGCACTTAATGAAACTCGGAGTGTATGGAAACAAACTCGGTTAATGAGTGAATAAACTCGAATGATTAAGGACCAAACTTGATTGAAACCTTATCAAACTTGGTTGACACTATATCAAACTCGATTGACACCTTGAGTAAACTCGAATGAAAAACAATGAGTCTCGGATGAATTCAGAACAACAAGTGATCAAACTCGGATATAACTTGATCAAACTCAAAGAAAGTTTAATCAAACTCGAAGACAATTGATCAAACTCGGTCAAAGTTTAATTAAACTCGAAGAACAATTGATCAAACTCGGTCAAAGTTTAATCAAACTCAAAGAACAACTAATTAAACTCGGTCAAAGCTTTGATCAAACTCAGTCAAAGCTTGATTAAACTTGGTCAACTCTTTGATCAAACTCAATCAACTCTTTGAGAAACTCGGTCAACTCTAAAAACTTAATGTTGCCCGAGTTTTAAAAGAATTCAATAACACGAAGTTCAGGTTTACTATTTTTGAACAAAAATTCACGAATTGGACTCAAATTGCCAACGAAGGTGCGGTTTTCACACAGAAACACTTTTTGGGAAGACACTTTGTCTAATTTCAGATAAAACACCCAAAATTTGACAAAAACAGTAAGAACTCAAGTGTTTCAAAAAAATCAGTAAAATCCATATTAAATTCTGTGTGATTGGAGTTAAGGTTTGAGATTATCTCAATTGATTCATCTTTTAAAAACTCACACTCGATCCAATTATCAATTAATTTCATCCACTGAATTAAAAAACCCAATGGGATTTTCAGGAACTGAAAAAATTCAAAAATGAAGAACAGAGTTCGCTGATTCAAAAATCACTCAAAGATTTTGCCATATGTGGCTCTGATACCAATTGTTATTTCAAAAATCAACAATTCAATACTAATATAGCAATAAAAACACAATCAGATCAAATCATAACCGAATGATTATACTGAGATCAGAGAATATTACATGAACTTGAGAGTATATTTCTTGACAATCTTGCACAGAAAGCAAAACAATATTTCTGACCCGTACTGATACAAGTATTAGATATTTACCATAAGCCCCCCTGAACTTTTACATTCATAAACAAAATATAAAACCCAACAATTAGTTTAAATTTTAAAAACCAACAATTTTATAAATTATTTATGAAAGAAAACATATGAAATATAAGGACGAAAAATTGTATCTAATTTGTTAACATTTATGCTTAATACGATTTAAATAAAAATTTTATTATGTTATATTAATAGCTAAACATTCATGATAGAAACATAATTTAAGATATATTATACAATCAATGAAAAATAAATACAATTATTAAATGCATGTTTTAAATTCGAAGACAATATATATGTCTTAGTTATAGTAACCTATTAGTTTAATTGATTTTAATATAATGAAATGAAGTGATTAATTTGAGGATAAAATAGGAAAGAAAGATAAAAGATTATTTATATATAATTAAATTTATTATTGTTGTAACAACCTTGCTTTTAATTTCTGTGTTAGTCTTAATAATGTAATTTAATTATATCATTTGCTGTGTAATCTTTATTTAAGTCAATGAAAGTTTTATTTAAACTAATAAGTTACAATTAAGTTACATATGTGTTATATGTATTTGTAATGTTAAATTAAAATGAAAATGAAATAAAATTCAAATTTTGTGGTCAAAATGTAAAATATGAAAACTTGGTCAAATAAATACTTAAAGACTTTGTATTTGCCCATTTTCACATAACAAGAAAATACCAAATCTATCTACATTCTCACTAGAAACCCACGGTTCCATCAAGTCTCCAAAGATCATCACAAATTGCAACAAAAAAATCAAGATTCAAGCTAAAGAAAATCATCAAGCAACTAAGAAGTATCAAGAATCAACAAGAATTTCAAGGTAAACATCATTTATATTGCTTCTTGTTGCCTCTTTGAAATCCCACAACTTCTGGGAAATTATGTGGGTTCAAATGGTTTTAAAATCACAAAATTGAAGATGAAATAGTGTTACAAACTTGAAATAAAACCCATGCATGTAATTGTTATATGTTTAATTCATCATATTAGTATTTTGAAGTATTAATTCCAAGATTGCAATCAAAAGTCTGAGACTTATTTTGTGCTTCTGTTCATGTTGTCCTTCTTTCTGTTCTGTCGAGAAAAGATGGCCAAGAAGACCAATTGGCCTTCGGCCTTGATCATATAATTATGTTGGATGTCTGTGTGATCATTTATATACTCAAATCGCCCTTAATCCACCTAATATAGTTTCTAGAAATGAAGTAAAACAAAAAAGAAGGTTTTTGTTTTGCGTGTGTTTGTGACTGTGCTTTGTATAATCGACTCTGAGACTTTTTTGTGTGATAAGAGTCTCAAAGTGTGGTGTGATTAAGAGTCTTAGATATTTGTGCATACTAGAGTTTTGTGGAATGCATTAAAACTCTGACTCACACAAAGTGTAAGTCTCGGACAACACCAAAACAAAGCAAATAGCACCAACAATTATGCTAAGTCCCTAAGTCTCAGATCGTGTTTAAGTGTAGAAGTATGCATCGTGACTCCGAGACTTTTAAGTCTCAGAGAGTCTCAGAGTGGGGACTGATTATAGGAAACTCAAGCAGCAATATATCAAATATGCACGTATATGCATCATAAATGGTTAAGTGTTGTGTGATAGCATGAGATATAATGACTCCAATACTTTTAAAATAATCTAAGTGTTGGTGTGTGAATGTGGACTCTGTGACTTTTAAGTCTCAGAGTGAGCATATGTAGAGTGAAAAACTCTAAGACTTTTAAGTCTCAGACTGAGCATATGTAAAAAAAACTTTGAGACTTTAAAGTCTCAGACTGAGCATTTGTAGAGTGAAAAGAACTCTGAGACTTTTAAGTCTCAGAGTGAGCATATGTAGAGTGAAAAGAACTCTGAGACTTTGTAAAGTTTTACGCCTCAGACTATGTAAGCAAGCAACAATACCTTACATATATATGCTAAGTAATTAACTCTCTAGTTGGTGAAATGTAGAAGTGAAATGGATTATGAGACTTTGAAAAGTCTCATATTTGGCTATGAAATAGAAGATCACAGCAGCCCTTGTTAAATAAATAAACACACACACACACACACACACACACACACACACACACACACACACACACATATATATATATATATATATATATATATATATATATATATATATATGTATATATATATATATATGTATGCATCAATTTAATATGTAGACAATGAAATAAGCCATATACATAATCTACAGATAGCCAAAGAATGTGACATGAATACACAAATGAATTGTGTAAAGACTTAAAGCTTATGTTAATGCCAATGTCAAATAATGGACAGGTTCAGATAAATCTGAACAAAGTTAGAAAGCCAAAGTCATTGAAAAGTGGGTTAAAGCCAGTAAAGCTAAGCCACGTCCAGAAAGCCAAAACCTAAAACTAAATCCTGAGATAACTCAGGTGGTGGAGTAATCCGCTTGCCAAAACCAAAGCTCAACAGCAAAGCTAAAACAATAATAGTGAGTTATAGATATTTCAGTTTTACATGTTTTCTTATGGGTGAGACATATTGTTGTTCTAAGATTTATTTACATTCATATATGCTCAGCTAGATTGTGACTTGTGCACACCATAGTTCGATAATGCCCTGTGGTTCATGATAGATATTTGATATATCATCCAACAGACATGCCTTTACAGCTGATTTCAGTTATTATTATAAATTGATGTTCCTATCATGAACTTGCTTATTTATGCTTATTATAATTTCTTGCATCATAGACATATATATCTTCAGCTCAGCTTAATTAGCGTTACTTGTCTATTGTCCTAGACCTAGCCTATGTCATCTGTTCATCTGAATTTGGTGGTTGCCTACTCCGATGTCCCCTCACGTAGCCTATTGGTAGTGTGGATAGATTCCACTAAAAGCGTGAGCGTGGCCTAGACATCATCTGACTCTTATATACTATGTCTCACTTTGCGTGGCTGTTGGCGGCAATCAAATTATGTCACGCCATACCCACATTTCGCCTTTCATTACAACATGTTTACTGTTAAATCTATGAACTCACTAAGCCAATGCTTACGATTGTTGTTGAATCTATTTACATGAAAAGACAAAGGCAAAGCACCAATTGGACCTAGCTTTTAGGTCTGGAATTCAACTTGAAGTATCAAAACCACTATTCAGTAGACCTTTTGGTACAACTTTGAAGATATTAATTGTGGTGGTTGGGTAGAAATGATGTATTATATGGAAGTTATGTGATAAGACTAGCCTTGAATCCCTTTTTATAAGTTAGTTTATACTATGTGTCTTTAAACCAATGTTTTAAACTGTAATTTACTTTATCCTAACGGTTGTACTGTAATATATTCCACAACTTAATTACTCTGCCTTAGTTATGATTGATATCGTATATGCTATTGGGACCATTACCCACAATTGTAAGGTTTTAAATTAGGAAAAAGAGCAGGAAAATGGAAGTGTGATGCATTGATAGAATGACAGATGGTAATGAAACGTTCTCTTTTATTATAATATATAGATTATATTCACAAAACCAACATACTAAATAGCAAACTTCTTTAACAACTCTGTTTGGCTACATATCAGGTATTCAATACTATTATTCAATAGCTTCAATGGCTTCTATTAAATCAATATCTGCATATGATATGTTATATGACAGTTGTTGTCACGACTATAATAGATGAATTACATGTAACGCTCTAAAATTGGTTAGGTTTATATTGATGTAATATAAATTGCCTAGCTAGCTACATTCCCATCCTAGCTATAATAACCATTGTGTACTAGTCCATTTTGTATTCATTTGTTGTAAAACAACTAATAAAAAAGATCAAATGAAATTCATATTATCTGGCTTAAGGAGATGCAATGATAATCTAGCATTTGCAGTGACGGCACCTATTGCAGCTACTGCATTGTTTGTAGTGTCTACATAGCCTATCTATACATTCCCGTCCCAGATATCATAAGCATTTTTTTAATTGTACAGTTTATATTCAATTAATTTGAACCAACCAAAATCTGCTATATGACATTCACCAACCGATGTGGCTGCAATGACTTCAACATCTGTTGTGGCTGCAACGGCAGCAGATGCTCCAACGAGTATTACATAGATACATCTCATCCTAACCATTGGGTACTAGTCCATTTATATTCAATTAATTTAAAACAAAGCATTAACTAAATACATGAAAGTCACCTTCTTTGGAAGCAGTTGAATATACATATAATGCTTATACTCATCAATCAAATATCATTAGATTATGCATCACAATATGATTTTCTAATTCACTTAATTTTAGACAACCAATGCACTTACCATCTGGAATTACAGCGGGTGAATCTTCAATAATTATAATTTCTTTCCCTTTCGCTTTGTCTCTGTTTAGTCTGTTCTCATCGATTTCCACATGATTTGAAGCCATATGAATGTATGTAATTTTGCACGGTTCACTATTATTTGACTCCAGTTATATGCGTCAATAAGTTAATTTATTCAAGATTCACTGGCAGACATCAATATAAATACGTATAAAATTTACAACTTTGTTTTACTATTAATCTCTTTCGTGATTGCAGATTTCAAACGCAGAAACCGTCTTCAAAACCCTAATAAGAACACACGTAATTTGTACTAAATTCCGCGATTGACACGCTAGAATTTCGTGAATCTCCCTCATTTTGAATCGATTACTTCGTATAGATTATCCTTCTGTTGGATTCATGTATATCCTCTGAGAATTGATCGTCTGTTAATTGCTTTTTCAAAATAAGTTCATTTGTCTCTTTTACCCTTTTGTATGTGAGTTTTTTTTTCAAATATTATATTTAAATACTATGTGGCTTCATGTTATTGGTGCATAATGTTCATATATATATTACTATGTGGCTTCATGTTATTGGTGCATAATGTTCATATATATATATATATATATATATATATATATATATATATATATATATATATATATATATATATATATATATATATATATATATATATTAGTTGGATTCCGGTAAGAACCTCTCAATTCTATGAGAACGTGACCATTATTCCAAAATGTACAAATTTGTACATCAAATGCATTATCCAGGGTTGTTAAATTTTGTTTCCAAGCCACTCCTTCCAAATAATCCTTCAAACAAATGCAACATTCTACAATTCGAGACTTAATCTCAACCTCTGTTGCAATATAACCCTACCACTAACAGAAAAACGAATTCCAAAGCTACCAGACAATTAGTAAATCACGGGTCATGGCGGCTAGATTCGAAAAAATTGGTTCCTTCTCTTTCCACCAAACCAAAATATCAAAGTTTTCAAAATCTTCATACGTCATTGTTGATATAAATTCACTAGATATATAGTTTCTTAACTTACTATTCGGGGTGGAAGTACGTGCTCGTTTGGATTAGAAATTTAGAAGTGCGTTAAAAAGTGATATTCCACTTCCACCTCTACTAAATGGTTCTCCTCTTCTCATTTGTTTGTGTATTACACTATTTGTACTGTATTTTTGTAAATAAATATCAAATAACTCTCGAAAACATGTGTTAAAATAGTTTACGTGGTTTTGGACAAAATGGGGTCATCTTCATCTTCATGTAAACCAAAAGTAAACACAATACTTTCCATTAATATTACTACGCCACCAACATTTATCGTAAGGTTTAAGGCGGCGACAAGTAAAAAACGAATGATATTTCCTTAAAATATTTTGAAACTTTTACTTTCATCATGTTGCCAATATTTTGGAAAACTTCACTTTCAAATTCAAATTTATCTAGTTTAGAAGCCAACAAATAAATTTGATTTAGAATCAAATGGCTAGTCAGATAATAAATATCGGATAAATAAGTTGCTACGTCTATAAAAACCTTTAACAAATTGGTTATTTTTGCTATAATTTCTCAATCGGAACTCGCATAAATGTCCGAGATATGCCCTTCTTGTATAGGTGATTGTTAAACGACTGCAACGTTTCCATTTGCCTTAACGTAGAGTGCATCATCATCCACGTCAAGTTCCAACGAGTTGAATAATCTAATTAGCACCCAAAGCTTTTTTATTAACCGATTTACAATAACGTTTATAAGTATTTTGTATTTGGTTGTTGTAACAAAGAACCGAGTTTATCATCGCTTTAAATTGTAATCTGATTGATTCAATCACCTCCAACTTGGCTTGCACAGATAAAATTATAATGTGTGTAACACAACAAGTATGAAAAAATACGTCATCTAAAATAGGTGATAATAATAATTTTAATCTCGGAACCGTGTTTGTATTATTCGACGCATTATCAAAAGAAAAAGAGAAAAACTTGTTTTCTAATTTATAAAGACAAATCACCGTTTTCAAAAGTGCAAATATGAAACACCCATTTCAACATAATATAACAATTAATTGAATTACATTAGATTAACATCGGTTAACAGGGAATGAGGCCCAGTTATAGACTAACATAGTTCAAAAGAAAATCGAGCATGACCCATTCGCACAGAGTCCGTTTCCTTGATTAAATTTTGGTAGGCAATCTACCCAAAATCCTAATCAAGTGCGCCTTACGCCTTACCAAAGTCACTTTTATTCGGCTAACTAGGCCTTCAAGTTTGAACCGGCAACTTCCTTGCCCTTACTATTTCCTGCACCTGACATACATGAAGTATATGGGGTTAGCAAATAAAATTTGCTAAGTGAGTTACTAGATTGATACGGCATGCAAAACATAAAACATGCAACAGTAATAAAAGTGGTTATAATAAGAGACGTGCAATATTTTAATAAAAGTGTTGTGGGAATAGAACCTACTATTACATAGGTCAAGAGGGAGACTCGAGACCCGCACGTTGCCAGCCCAGATTAGAACCGAGTCTAGACAACTCCAACCGGCACCCAAAGTCCGGCCACCTACTCCGTAAGCTTCCGGAAGTAGGAATTTTTCTATGCACAAACACGTAGTAAGGCGTTTAAATATAAATAGTAATCTGGACGTCCAGTGAGGCCAAATGAATAAGCATAGCTCAATAATGGTTTAAACAAGTATAAACATGGTATATATGAAAGGAATCACCAAAGCATATCATGAATGTCAATGTGTATAACTTGTGGTATCAAATAAGGTTTTATGGTCATAGGCTAAGATCATGTAACCAATTGCCAGCCAGTGCAATGCATCATATGAGAGGATGATGCCCAATAGATATGCACGATGTCATAATTAAAATAAACATGTAATTATGTATGCAACACACATATCAATACTAAAACTCACAATTATAGGCTAAGAATAGCCTTTAAGTAATAAGTCGCCAAAAGGCCTCGTAAGGTTCGAATTCTCCCTTAATTCCTCGATCCGGAACCGACACTCTTTTATTGCTCAGACTTATCAAATTTCCATATTTCAAAACATTCATAAGTTGATTGTATTGTATTATAAGGTTTGGAGGCAAATTAAGAGGTTTAATTGTTCCCGATTTGAGTTACCGAATTCTAGCAACACATCGTGTATTTCTATAGTTCTTGTAGACTTTTAGGTAATAATTGATGTAAATTTATAAGTTATATAAGTGTATAATGATTACTTAAACGCATATTGGCTTTATAAGGCTTAAAACATAAGTTTTCTAGTGAATAGGGGCTCGACTCGCCGAGTCCAATAAATTGGAGCAGTTTCCACATTCCAGTATGGTCGACTCGACGAGTCATGAAGGGCGACTCGCTGAGTCGCCTAAAACCTGCACATTCGGTTTTCAATTTTCATTCTCTGCTCGAACCCTTTAACATCCAAACTCGATTTTCAGCTTGCATAAACATTAAAACAACTCCTTTTATGCTATATTTGCCTAATATAAACATATACCAACCTTCTTTAATCTTTTTCACCACAAAATTTCACCACTTTTGCCATTTAATTTCTTAAATTACATATATGAAACCCAACTCAATTTTTGATGGTTTCCTTGGTTTAGAATTTCAGAAATCATCCAATACTTTGCTATTTGTAATTGGATTCTATGAACCCATCATCTTTTCTATTCATCTTCACTTTACTATTAATTCAAGGGTCATGGAGAAAAGGGAAAGGAGATGAAACATATATGCACATAAGGGTACATGGATAACCACTTGAGTGTAATTATATTTGGTTGTCCAGAATTTTTCCAACCTTTTTGTCACTTTTTACAAGCCTTGCTCCAGCCCTAGAACTCTTGTGTGTGTACGTGCAGAATGTTAAGAGGAGAAAGGAGAAAGAAGTGAATGAATGCCACGATTGGGGAAGAAATTTAATCCCCAGTTGGTCATTTAAATTCCATAACACCCCTTCTAGTTCCATTCCTTGCATACTAGCCCCAAGGTTTCTACTTTCCTTATCTTTAAATTCATAGCTCCCATGAATGCATAACTTGCTTATACATAAGGCTTAAAATCTTGCACATAGTGCATCAAAGCCTTGTACTCACATGTATAGGTGACCAATATACAAGTCTTAAAGCATAAAGTTGAAATAAGTGAACCTTGTGGCTCATAATTCTATAATAATTATAACTAAAACTTTTAAATTATAATTCATTTAGCAATTTAATTAATTTAAATTTTACCTTAATAGTCAGGGTGTTACAAAATAAAATTACATCAATATGTGGTTCGCTGAATAATTCGAACGCGATGTTCTTTTCGTCATTTGCCAATTTTAGGCATCCAACTAATGTGTCGTAACAGATAAAAAAGAATTTCCGGTGTTGTGAGGGAAACTCCAAACGTCACTAGTTAATTAAACACAATAATTATGTTCTTCAAAAGCCAAATTCATATTTCCCTCGCAAAACGTCACATTTTTAAAGCATCTCTACGAAGGGTAGTACAACTTACTTGAGTATAATGTGGTTGCATCAATTGTTGAATTTTAGCTGTCAAATCTTCATCGTCCAAATGGTTGAATGACAAAACTTTTGTAATCACGAACTTTGTAGACACATCCTGTAATTGTTGTTGTCGTAAATGTAAACGTCGCCTTGTGGGGTAATGTTGGTTTGACTCAGATCGGATCTCAAGTGAAGTACTTTGCATGATATCGTAATATTGTTTTTACATGGTGTTTCATTCGGGTGCAAAAAACTTTTGACAAAGTTTGCAACGTGCCTTTTTCAAACCGTTCGACATTTCACATAAAACGTAATGCTCCCAAATTTCTTTGTTACGTTTGTTTTCGAGCACTCTCACGACTTCGAGATTTCCCCCAACGAAAGATTGTAAAGAGATTACAACAGTTGTATTTTCGAATAAACGATAGTTGGTGAATTGTGTTTAGAATGTGTTATGATCAACCAAAAAACACTCCCAACTATATATAGAACCATTTGGTGGCAAAATGGTGATTTTTTGGCACAAAAAACGTCTATATTCCTTCCTACTATCAAAAAACGGTCATAATATTAACATCCCAAGATAGGCGTAAAAGGCGGATTAAAATCTGGTAGTCGATCCGGTTTAAAAACCGGATAAAATAAAAACCGATCCAGTTTAAAAAAAAATATGCTTTCGCTATAACCAGTTTCGGATCGAATTCAGATCTAAATCGGATATTTGGATCTTTTACACGCCTCTACCAGAGTATAAACTGATCCAGTTATATAAAAATTCCAGCTCAATCTTTACATTTAAAAGCCAAATTAAAAATAAAACCTAAATTAGTAAGTCTCTCTGATATAAACTAGTTTACCAAATAAATCATAAGGTAATGTTTGGTTCGAAATACATATATATTAGCAATCAAAGTTCAATGATTTTTTCCTTTGATATATATATATATATGGTTCGTGTGAGTACCTAAAAAATGCAGAATACCGTGAGTACCTGTGAACACACGGGTTTCAGATGTGAATTTGCTCTGAAAAAAAAATTTTTGAATTTTTTTTATATTCATTTAGATACAAATAATATAAGGCTATTCGTAAAAATTTATATACATTCACACTTTCTAACATCTTAAAAGTCATGTGAACGTGAAAAAATTCATGTGAACATTCTTAGTTGTGAACACACGTTCACAACAGTACAATTCATGTGAACACGCACGTTTCACATCGTTCTAGTGTGTGTTTATGTGTGATTTTTTTGCAAGTAGTCTTGTATTATTAATTTAAACATGATTACGAAAAAAAAAAGGTTTTAAGCGAGGTACCTTCGGTACTCCGCAAAACTAGTGGTACTCATTTGAACCCAAATATATATATATATATATATATATATATATATATATATATATATATATATATATATATATATACACACACACACACATATATAGGGAGAGGTTCTTTTAAGAACCTTAAAGATGGTGAGAACCTTTTAGAGTCCTTGGATCAAAAGGGTATTTTTGGAATAAAAAATATTATCTTTCTCTCTCCACCTTTTTTATTATATGCATCTTTTTTTCACTTTCTCTCTCTTACCTTTTTTTTCATTTTCATTTTCTCTTTCTTTCATTAGAATTGATTTTAATATTAAAAAACGTTTTTTATAAAAAAAAATAAATTTTTTTCTATATAAAAAATTATTTAATTGCTAAAAAATTAATGTATTCTATATAGAAATATTATATGTCTATATAGAATGTTATATAATTCTATATCTTTTTAAGTGGATTAACATTACTATTCATAATCTATGTAGAATGTTATGTTTCTTATATATTTCATATATTTTTATGTTTATTATACAAATCTATGTCTTTCTTGTAGGTTATCATTACTATTCATTATGTTTTTAATATATTTTATATCAGTTGCATACCAAGTGTTCGAGAAAATGTCTAAATGAAATCTTATTTTTTTTTTGTTTCAATGTGTTTTTGGTATATTTTATCATTTAATCTACGTAGAATATATGATACTTGACATTCTACACGACATTCTACATAGATTGCATGACATTCTACGTAGATTGCATGTCATTCTACGTAGATTGAATTTCATTCTATGTAGATTGAATGTCATTCTACGTAGATTGCATGACATTCTACGTAGATTGTACATAGAATATGTTCGTCGATACTCTACGTAGATTGCATGTCATTCTACGTAGATTGAATGTCATTCTACGTAGATTGCATGTTATTCTACGTAGATTAACAATTTTATTCTATGTATTTTTGGTATATTTTATATAAGTTGCATACCAAGTGTTTGATAAAATGTCTAAATGAAATCTTCTTTTTTTAGTTTCAATGTGTTTTTGATATATTTTATCATGTAATCTATGTAGAATATATGATATTTGACATTTTACACGACATTTTACATAGATTGCATGACATTCTACGCAGATTGCATGACACTCTACGTAGATTGAATGTCATTCTACGTAGATTGCATGTCATTCTACATAGATTGCATGACATTCTACGTATATTGTACATAAAATATGTTTGTCGATACTCTACATAGAATATGACAGATTCATTTTCAATGTTTTATAATGAAGATTATTTGTAAAATATTAGAAATATATGAATGTAATAGTTATTAGATGTTTTACATGATAATCTAAGTAGATTACATGATAATCTACATAGAATATATGATACAAGACTACTTGTAAAAAATCACACATAATCTATGTAGAATGTTATGTTTCTTATATACTTCATATATATTTTTGTTTCTTATACATTTCTATATATTTTTATGTAAATGTACATTAACATTCAATGTGATTTTGGTATATTTTATCATGTAATCTATGTAGAATATATGATATTTGACATTCTACATGACATTCTACGTAGATTGAATGACATTCTACGTAGAATGCATGTCATTCTACGTAGATTGAATATCATTCTACGTAGATTGAATGTCATTCTACGTAGATTGCATGACATTCTACGTAGATTGTACATAGAATATGTTCGTCGTTACTCTACGTAGATTGCATGTCATTCTACGTAGATTGAATGTCATTCTACGTAGATTGAGTGACATTCTATGTAGAGTATCGACGAACATATTCTATGTACAATCTACGTACATTGGACAGATTCATTTTCCATATTTTATAATTAAAATTATTTGTAAGATATTATATTTATAATGAATGTAATAGTTATTAGATGTTTTCCATGATAATCTATGTTGATTACATGACAATCTACGTAGATTACATCATAATCTACATAGAATATAATACAATAATACTTGTAAAAAATCACACATAATCTATGTAAAATGTTATGTTTCTTATATATTTAATATATTTTTATGTTTCTTATACATTTCTGTAGGTCCCGAGAGGTTCCCAAAGTATATAGCTTTAAGCTGTAGAGGGGGGGGGGGGGGGGGGTGAATACAGCTATTTAAAAACTACACACTATTTTCTCAATGTTTGTATGTATTATCAACAATTTGTTAATTACAAACAAGCTTGAATGTGGAATAATTCAAGCTGAGATGACAGATACAACAGTATGTTCACTAGTCTAAGAGAAACTCAAACTAGTATACAATGAATACACTCACTAAGAAGCACTCACTGTGTTTACAAGACTTAAGGGAACATCTTATGTAAAACAGCTTAGACACACAGGTACTGATTTACACAGAAGGCTTGCATGCATGAAAATCACACTTGCACGTTCACTCTTGGTTTCAGCACTTAGCTTTCTTCACTCTTCTTTCTGTCCTTAGAAGCTTCCTTTTATACCCATTCAGAGGATCTAAGAGAAACATCTTCATTGGACGAAATGAAAAAGGAGAAGTCTTGTTGAAAAGACAACATAACCTTTTCTGCACTTTTCTGAAAAGCAGACTTGTCTTCACATGTGCAGAACTTTTGTCTTTTCACTTTGTCTACTGTTGCATTGCCTTTAACTAATTTAGGAATGTCAACTTTGCGTCTTTCTTCCTTGTAAAGGCCTATTTTGATATAAGAAAAAGGTCTGTCACCCTTTTCAAATAACCTTTTGTCTTCATGTTACAGAACAGCTTGGGCAGGCTGAGCAGTTCTGTTTTCCACTTTGTCTTCGACTTTGTAAACTGATCTTGTAGTAAAAAACAATACATGATGACTTGGAAACATATTCCATAAAGTGTTTAGCCTGTTCACAAAGAACAGGTTCTGTTCACAAAGAACAGAACACTTTTAAAAATGCCCAAGCTGCTCAACAGTGTAGAGCAGCGTAGACAGTTTATGTCCAGCCTGTTCAGCAGACAGAGCAGCTTGGACAAACTGTCTTAGTTGCAACACATGCAACATATAGAACAGCTTTAGACTGATATTTCAAATCATTTTCAGGTTTCAATAAGACATATAACAGGCCTTAAATTCAACCTTCAAATGCATCAACAGGTTTGATTATAAATCTCCCCCTCAGATGTAGAACAGGTTTGACTGAGGCCTTTTTGTGCCTAACAATCTCCCCCTATTTGCAATAACCAGTCTAAGCTGGTCTTATCAAAAATCAATATATATTTTTACAGTACATTTGCTGAAATAAATATACAACATTACAGTAAAGTAAAAGATCAGTTTATATATACACTGATTCTTGATTTCATACAACAACACATGTTTTTACAAGAGTACAACTAATGTACTAATGTATTTTACAACTAATGTAAAAGAGAATTACAACATATGTAACATAGAGTACAACTAATGTACATTGGACTGTTTTTGTTGGGAGCAAATAATGGTAAGCCTGTCCAACTGATGGACAGCTTCCATTCTTCACCTGTCCAGATGGCAGATGGACTTCACTGGACTGCAGATGGCATTCCTTGTTTGAATCTTCTTTCAAGTTCTTCCCTCGTTTCTTCCATTTCTTCAATTTCAACTCTGAGAAACATGAAGTTAGAATCTTGAAGCTCACCTCTGTTGTAAAATCCTCTCAGCTCATCCCAGATGGCTGCTCTCCATAAGCTGGACTGTCTGAAGGAGGAGGCAATTCTGAAGGCTGCAAGCTGCTTAAGACCAACTTTATGTAGGTTTGAAGCTCTTTGAAAGCATTTCTATTGAGACAGGGGATCTACAAAAAATGCCCCTAACTCAGGCTCTTCAATTACTTTGCCATCTTCAAAATCTACTCCTTCAGGCAGACTGTGGTCAACTCCTTTAATTTCCACAGCATAATCTCCTTGTTCAATCATTATAAGGAGTTCTTCCAGCTCTGTGTCCTTCTTAGTCCTCCTGGCCTTTATTTTAGGATGTGTCACAAAGACACCTTCACTAACTTCCTTAGAAATCAGGCCAAGATCCTTTACTCTTTCCATCAACTTCTTGACATATGCCTTGATTTGTTTAGCAGTTTCAGACTTTGATTCACTCAGGGCAAATGCCAGCTCAATCCACTCCCTGTATCCCATCTGAGCTACATCAGTGTGGTCATAAGTTTCCAATTCTGGGCCTGTTGCACCCATCCTTGTTATTTTAAGCTTCCACTGACTGCCTTTCCTTGATACAGGGACAGCTTTGACAATTGCTTCCTTGGCTAGCCTTCTTTCAGCAACATCATGAAACTTTTTCTTAGCCAAGTTGTCAAAGTGGTATTGAGCTCTTGCATGGGGTACTGTTGATTTGGTCACAGAGACCTGAGTACCTTTCTCTACTTCCTGCTCTTTCTCCCCTGCTGATTGTCTGGCAGCTTCCATTATTTTCTTTTGCACCTCCAAGGTAGACATTTTAATTTTCTTTGCTTCTTGGAGTGCAAAGGATTTAGCAGCTTTAGCAGATTCTTCTTCTTTTCTCAATTCCTCCAGAGCTTGAAGCTGTTCTTCTCTAAACTCAAAGTACTTGTGCATAGGAAGACCCATCTCTTTAGCCTTGGCCTTGTGAAATTGAATTTCTGCCTGTTTCTGCTGTATGGGATCATCAGCTGCCTTTTCTTTTCCTTTAGCTGCTGCTGTAGTGACAGCAGCCTCAGGAATTTCCTCTTCTTCTTCTTCAGTTAGAATTAAGTGCCTCCTTTTACTGCTAGGCCTGTCCTCAGGAATGACTTCCTCCCCCTTAGACTGAGCAGGGTTTGGAGAGACAGCCTGAGTAGGCATAGCAGCTTGAGAGGCACCTTCAGCTGTATCTGTTTCAAAGACATCTGCTGGCTGACCAGTGTGAGTTGCAGACACTGGTATCTCCTTATGAGAAGAAGTTTTCTCCCCCTTAGACTTAGTCTTCGAGGCAGATGACTTCTCCCCCTTTGAAGGAGATGAAGCAGCGACTTCAACACCTGGTCTGCCTGAAGACACAAAGTCAGCAGGCTTGCCAGCAGGTTTAGTAGAAGGTTTAGGACCAACAAGGCTAGTCACTAAGTAAGCCAAGTTATCCTTCACCTCAGCAAGCTGAGAAAGACATGTCTGAAGAGAAGTGGAGTGGGAATCAGCAAAGGATGTGTGCTTAACAATGTTTTCTCTGTCAGACGTTGTGAACAGCAGAGATTGAAGCTGTGCAAGATGAAGTTCTAGAGAATCTTGCACATCAGCAAAATCTGATGACACAGAGGTAGAAAGGGAACCAATTATACTTTGTAAGCTAGCTAGAGTGGCTGGAAGGGTAGAGTTGCAAGAAGTAAGAAGTGATAACAGCTGTTGAGAAATAGCTGTCATTGAGGACACAGAGTCCTGCTGAATGGAAAGAATAGAGGAAAGGGAGGTGGACACAGTTTGCAGCTGAGCAGTGAGTGCTAACAGCTGTGGAGAGTGATCAGGCTGTGGAGTGGTAGGTAAAGAGGCCTTGAACAAATCAAAGAACCC